>JAOTAW010000201.1:6901633-6912427 GCA_025629945.1 Erythroxylum savannarum | reverse complement strand
AGTAGATGGTCACATGTGTATTAGGTGTTTGAAATGTACTATAAATAGAAGGTTTGATGTAAGAGAGAGTGAAATGAATTTATAAGGATAAGTCTTCTCTCCCAAATACTCTGAAATTTTAATTCTGGTTTTTATAATATGAACAATATACGAGGAGAGCATTTTTTGCACAAGATACAATGAAAAATAATTTATACAAAATATTTGTCACATAGAACATAGTTTATTCATTTATGTTGACAACAAAACAAAAAATATAGTGTATTTATTACATTGGCAACAAAGCACAAAACATATAATATAATGTATTTATTTACGTTCACAACAAAACACAAAACATAATATATTAATTTACATTAGCAATAAAACAAAACATAGTGTATTCATTTACACTAGAAACAAGACACAAAATATAGTTTATTTATTCAATAATGAATTGCTTGGTTGATGCACACTCGAAAGAAAAGACTAAGGGTCAAAATTGGTTATAGTTAAGGGTTAAAAAAATTGGGTATGGTAAAATCAAAGAAAAGGGTCAAACAAAAGTGTAATCTAGGTGGCTTTTTCATCTAAAGATATGGTCTCAACATGCATAATAAAAACAAGTTCTAGAATTACCCAACAATGCATGATATTTACACAACATATAAAATAGAGTATAATGTGATGATAATAAATGCTTATAGGCTCAAAACCTCACAATTTAGGCTTATGTGTGAACAATCCTAAGCACTTTCATTCAAATGGACAATCAAAATACTCATTCATAATGCAGTAGATAAAAATATATCTAATCATGCCTTCTTCCTTTCATATTCTAACCTAATTCAATAATTCACATAAACTTGAGATGTTTCAAGATAAGAATCTATCGATTAAAGATTTTTATAAAGAAGAGTCGATAAATAAAAATTAAGATATGCTTGAATCACAATTAAATCCATATCCAAATCACTGCACTCCTTCCTCATATTTAAATATGTACATTGTCCCCAATGTATACAATAAAGAATAAAAAGGAATAAAAGAGCAATCATCATGAAGAAAAGGTAAAGTGAACTGGTACTTCCCTAGTTTATAATCAAGATTTTTGTATTTTTGGAGTAAATTTGATCCATTATCAGTCATCCTTGAAAAGGTAAAAAGGAAGTAAAGCATCAAACAATAGTAAGAAAATAAACGAAACAAAAACTAACTATATCTATGAAAAATATGGGTTTAATATATTAACAATAAACAAGAAAAGAAAGAAAATAATAATATTAGTTTAGCAGGGCTAATCCCTTACCAAATATCAAGACAAAATAAAATAAAAATACAAAAAATAATATCAATGATTAAAAAAATTGTCCTATCAATTTTTTTAAGAATCCCTAACAATTTAAGTAAACATATTGGACAATGAATCTAAAATATGATCATTTATCTATTCCTACTCTATCTATATCTGAGGACCTATCTACAAAAAGGAGTGTTAGGCATTTAAGTATCAGTAAGTACTGTCTTTGTTGGAACTAAGTTGTCCTAGCCTGGGTGGTTGTTAAAATGTACCCCTCACCTTTTTGCCTCTTTTTAACTACTTACATTTCTAAACGTTGGTGATATGTGTTTGCCCTATTTATCATCATTCCCTGAAATACAAAATAAAAATAACCAAAATAAAAGGGAATAGTTTATGTTAATTAAATCATGAGAACACAACACATCTTAATGCAATCCACAATTAATTAATCATAGAGTAATAACAAAACACAAATAACTCAAATAAACCCTAATATATTTCATAAAAAATGATGGTATTAACAAACCTAAACATCCAAGTTAATAAGATTAAACTCTCAATTAATCATAAAATTTTAGTTAATTTATCGAAACACATCCTATTTAATTCAAAATTCCTAAAAAATTGCCTATATAAATAAATCAAAATAGTGAAAAATCTATAAAATGCAATCCATATAGCACATAAATAATTCTACAATTGACAAGATGTTGAAACATTCAAAAGCCCCCTAAGGATTCAATTCCACATAAATTTATTGAAAAAAACTTTAAAATCCTTAGCAAAATCTAATTCGACATGCAAAATTGCCCAAAGAAATTTAATTGAACCGTCAAAACTCTTGTATTCACTATAGGTAATCCCAATCAACTCCACAAATCCCATATAATCAATTATCATGCCTATTTCACCGAAAAATTATTTAACAACTTGACAATAATATAAATAATGATTAAAACATACCTTAATTTGTTGAAACTTCAAGAAAAGTAGGTTGAAGGGTTGATTTTCACATAAGAGAAGAGGCGGTAGCATTACCCAAAGGGAAGTAATGGTAAAGAAAGTGAAAAATGGGTGGTTTTTATGGTGGCTACATGTGATTTTTAACAAGTTTGATGCAATATAGGCATGTGACTGCCTTGTGTTGCCCAATTTAGTGTTTAATTTTAAAGAACATACATGTGTTGGGCTAAATATGGGCATGTAAAACAAAATATACTATAACAAGTTTAACACAGACTAGAAAACGGGTGTGTATCTAAACCGTGTTTTCAAAAAAAATAAAATGAAAAATTACATAGACGTGTCGGGACTCATCACAACTATGTTGACATAAAATTAATTGAATTACCTAAAAATCTATATGGCCACTAATATGGGCATGTTAGTAGGCATTTATCTTTTTGTAAATTTTTACAAATAAAGAAAGAATGATAAAAAATAAACATAGTCACCAATATAGGTGTGTTGGAGGCTCTGTATCTTTTTATTTCTCAAATAACTTACCTAGTTTGGCAACATGTACATACTGGTGGGTATATATATATCACTTACAATGAATTTTCAACAGCACGATCACTAACATGGATGTGTTGTTTCTCTTGTATCTTTTTGTAACTTTTGACACCTTTTCTCTAAATGGAACGTGTTTATGTTTCTACTTTATATAGGAGTGTTGATGAATACGACCATTAATATGGGTTTGTTAATAGGATTATACCTTTTTGTAACATTTTAACTTAGAATTTTTACTTGCCTTCACATCTATAAATAAAAAAACCTAAGGCATAAAAGACAACAAATAACACCTTAACCAAGCAAAACTTTTATACTAACCCACAACAACACCCATTAGCTCTGGCTTGCATTTACATCCTACATGAAATTCAAATTATGTTTAAAGTGCTTTTTAAAATTGTTTCTTTCAAAAGAATTTTTTATTGATCAATCTCCAATTGGAAGAAAATGATGCACCCAACCCCTATAGCTTAGTATGATAGGCTAAGTGCATTTCTTTAATAAAATGGATTCTCTAAAAGGTAATGTGGACACTATATTTTTTTATTAAAATGCACAAGTATGATATTCTAATTGTTCAAATTTATGTTGATGATATTTTTTTGGTGATACTAATAAGAATATCTATAGAGAATTTTCTAAGTGTATGAGTAGGGAGTTCGAGATAAGCATGATGGAAGAACTTAACTTCTTTCTTAAACTAAAAATCAAGCAAGGAAGGTATCTTTATAAATCAAGCAAAGTATACTAAAGAACTACTCAAATGCTTCATAATGGATCAAGCTAAACCATTAAGGACACCTATAGGCATTATAATAAAATTAAACAAAGATGGAGAGGGTAAGCTAGTGGATGTAAAGCTCTATAGAGGTATGATTGGTAGTTTACATTATCTTATCATAACTAGACCCAATATCATGTTTAGTGTTTGCTTATAAGCTAGATTTCAATCAAATCGTGGAGAATCACATCTATTAGTCGTTAAATACATCCTTAGATAATTATGTGGAACCATTTCATTAAGAATTTGGTACCCTAGAAATATGTTCTTTGACTTTATTCGTTATTCTAATGTAGATTTTGTTGGTAATCTTTTGGATAGAAATAACATATCTAGAACTTGTCAATTTCGAGGAAATGTATTAGTTTCTTAGTTTAGTAAGAAATAAAATTCAATTATTTTATCAACAATGGAAGTTGAATACGTGGCAAATGATGGTTATGATGCTCAAATTCTTTAGCTTAGGCAATAATTTAAAAATTATGAATTATATCTCACTAAGATACCAATCAAATACGATAATACAAGTGTCATCTATCCCATAAAGAACCTAATTTTTCATTATAGGACAAAGCATATAGAAATTAAATATCATTTTATTGAGATCATGTGCAAAATGGAGACATAGCGATAGAATTCGTGGATACATAACACCAATTGGCCAAAATTTTTACTAAAATTGAGTGAGAATAGATTTTGCTCAATTAGAAGAGAATTGGGGATGATTAATAGAAATTCCCTTGGATAAATGAGTTTTCAATGTTGTTATTGAGATAATTTATGTTTCTTGCATGTGATTTAAGTCACTGGTCAACTAATTACATAGATTGGTTGACCAATATTCTCAAAACAACAAAGTTTATTTTCTCTCAGGAGTCTAGTTCTTGTCTAGTCGCATAACAAGTCACCTAACAAGAAACCCCGGTTGAACAGTATTACTCAGTGGGGAACCAATATTCTTAACTCTTAACATATCCTTTCTCTCCCGATAGTTAGCAACAATTTTGGTCACATATACCGATCGACCAAACACACTCAATGGTTGACCAATGTGAACCACTAGTTGACCAATATCTTTAATAGATTAAATCTAAGTGATTGCTAAATTCTCGAGAGTTTACAAGCATGTTGGTTGCCAACTTTGATCTACCAATGAAAGACATAGGTCAACCATTATAAGCTATTGGTCAACTAATATATTGTATTTCTTAAAGCACATATAGTCCCCCTTTCTCCTTCATTAGATCTATATTATAGTTTTCTTTTCTCTCTTTCTCTCTTCCAACCCATCTCCAAAGATACCATTGCCTTCCTTACAATAACATTTAGCCTCCATATTTTGTTCCAACCTCCTCTCTCCATAATTCCTTTATAGTGTCATTGACATCGATAAATGCTCCCTCCGTAGTGCCAACCTTTTCAAAAGTTAACTATGCTTCTTCGATGAGATTCAAGTGTCTTTTCCAACTCCAAACAGTTGTTGTATACTCCAAAGTGTTTTCCAATTAACCTCCGTTCCTTCTACATTATTAATGGTAAATCCTAATTTTCACTCATTTGGGAATTTTGCAATCTCATCCTTCCATTGTTTAATTAATGATTCCATTAGTAACTAATCTCAATTGTTAACATGTTTATACAAGTTTATATATCCAATTTCATGCATCACACTTTCAATCAATTTAGCATTTATTGCCTCTTGTCATGTGTTTTCTTTGTACTTTTTAAAAATGAGAGGATCTTTAGTTCAATTTAAAACTAATTTAAACTTTATTAACTCTCAATTGATTTAGATTATGCTTAATTTTATATGAATTGCAGTTTATAATGTTTATGTGTAAATCAATTATGGGGATTTCCTTATTAGGCATTACTTTTCAAAATTAAAGGTTTCTTCTTTTAGTTGAAGATTGATTTACACTTCTTTTACTATAAATTGCCTTACATTATGCTTAATTTTGTCCAAATCAAAATTTTTGATCATTTTTTTTCTAAGTAATTAGGAATTTCTTTTTTATACATTACTTTTCAAAATTATATGTCCTCTTAATTCAATTGATGATTGGTTGAAACCTTTTTGGTTATGAATTACCTTACACTATTTAATTTCATAGAAGCTGTGTCCAAGGTTTAGTCAATTTCTGCATACGACTTCTTCTTTTCTCCTTTTATGGAAACTTCGTTTGGATTTAGTGGATAACATCTTATTATCGATTATGGGTTTTGAATGTCATTTCAGATTAGAATAGGCAGGGGCTTCGTAGAGTACAATTTCAGGTTTTATAATCATGGAAATGTGTTCAAGACTTATCGTTGTATTGGTTGATTGAAAGCGGGAAACTTAGAATGGACATTTTGTATTTGTGGTGTAATTTGGAAATTTTGATGCAGAGTCAATCTGGCAACTTCAGATATGGGGTTGGTCAATAGAATATTAGGAAGGATGCTCTTTGAAGGGTTAGGACAAAGTTTCTTGAGGTATCTATATTGGGAATCCTATCCCCAGATGGGAAATCCCGGTGCATGCATCACATGCATAAGGTACGGAAAATAAAACAATTTTTTGTTCCGGGATCGTCCCATGAACCCAGGATCTTGTGTCTGGAAAAAGAATCAAACCACAACGACCAAAAAGAATCAAACCACAAGACCTTCATGCTATGTCATATATCATGGACTTCATCAATTGGCTCATTGATCAAAATCAATTCATAAAATGCACACCAAATTAATGAAAATGCCTTTCTTTATTTATTCATAAAGTCTGTACACTGTACTTTTGAACAAAACGCGCTAAAGGCGATTGCCTTTAGGGCACTACTCTAACAGGTTTCGGTGGAGATGCTTGAATGAAGGCTGCAGAAACTTGTTGCAAGCTTAACACCTAAGTGGCTAGGTGTCACTCTCACAACATGGCATTTGTCACCTTTGCATGTGTCTCATTTGTCCACCATATAAGCCACCAAATGTCTCAATTCTATTTGACCACTTGTCACTTAATCAATGCTGCTAAATGTCATTTAATTATACTGTTATTTGTCCCCTATTTACTTATGCCAAATGTCACTAAATGTATAGGCCTAGTCATCCAAATTTTCATGTACCAACTTATCTTGTCACTTGATATTTTCCTTGTCTAAATGAACATTTAATACCTCAATTTCCTAATGATTTCAATTAATTCCAACTCACTAACTATGATCCATTAAACCAAAATTCAAGATCAAACCACAATTCAATACATATACAACTTACAATCATGTCACAATTTAACACCTATCACATATGCCTTCATGAACAGATAACATTTCAACTAGGGTATAATTTGGGGCTTTACATAATTCCTTTATGTATTTAGTTCTTTACTTAAATTCCTTAAAAGCTATCTTAAGCTTGCATATGTGCTCCACTTTGCTCATTTGATTTATCCTTTAATTGCTCAGTTGATTTAATTAGATCTTTTTTTCTCACTTTACCTTTCTATTGAAGAAATGTATTTTGTTATAATCAAAACTACATATTATAATTTCACTTGGTCTAGCAATCTCTCATTTTTTATCATGATAAAATATTTAGTGACATTAGAGAAAATAATTGACATCAAGTAATTTTGTGGCATCTCATATAAGATGATATGAAAGTATATTAATTATGTGATTGTGATCTATAAGAATATGACATATATGCATTTCTAACTCTTTATAAATGATATGGGTGATATAATACTCTCTTTTGGATTTATGGAGAATTAGAATCTCCCTTAGTGATTTAGCATATGACATGCTCTTTTTACAAAAATATAACTTATGGGATTTTGCAAATGTAATTTTTCTTTGTTCATGAGGCTTATAATGATAATGAGCTTATTTTATACCATTTTGATGATAAAAAGGAATATATAAATGAGAAGAATATTGCATGGCCCTTTGGTATTACCTTGTATTATCTTGTGAACTATGGCTTCTAGGTTTGGAATATGAACCATATATAACCACATAAAAATTCTTTTTATCTCAAGACCTAGAAGATGAAGCATGAGAATTGAATTATTTATGTCTAGAATTGAATTCCATATGCTCATGTAATAAATTAGATAATGGCTCATCATTAGAAATATGATTTTTATTCATAAAAATTGTCTTGGCATTGAGTGATACATTTTTATAAGTGTACTCAATCCCATGCCTATCACTCAACCTCTTTTGAGATTCAAGAATGTTTAATTTTTGACTCCCTAAAGTGAACTTAGACAATAATTATTTAAAAATATTGATCTTCTTTTTCAATATTTCATTGTTATACAACAGAGTATGCTCATTATTATTGGCAACAATCATACTCTAAGAATTTATCATGTCATACATATCACATTTTAATTTATTTTCAATCATGCATACATTTAAGAGTTTTAAAATCTCCTTATGATTGAAAGATAATTTCTTCCGTATTTGACTAACTCATCATATACAAGATCAATATCAAAACAATCATTATCTTTGCAAAATTTTAAGGGAAAGGGTACCTTGTTCTTGTTAGTCATAAATCATATACTTGCCACCATAATTTTCAATTTCCCACTTTTTAAATTATCAGTGTTGTCTCATGTGGCCTTAAATGCTTTATTCTTCTTCTTTAATTGTTTCTTCCCCTTTTCCTTTTAGAGCATCTTGAATTTCTTTATGATGGGCTTTATATATTCCTCATTGCTCCCATTTGTAGAGATCTACTCATCATTAAATTTTCCATCCTTGAAGACTTTAAACACTACACCTCTTCTTTTTTTAGCTACTTCCTCTCCATACATCTCATTCATTTGCATTTTATAGGTAAGGAGTGATCTAACTAGCTCTTCTAATAGAAAGGTGCTCAGATATTTGGTTTCTTGTATAGTCATCACCTTTTCCTCCCAAAACTTTAGTAAGACGTAAACAATTTTCTCATTAATTTAAAATGAGTGTTTCTTATCAAGACATTTAAGAGTATTTATAATATAGATGAAGCAAGTATACATATTAAAAATTGTCTCATTTTTCTCCATATGCTCATATTAACGCACCTATAAGCTAATATTTCTCCTTTTTTACTTCAGTGGTGCTCTCATTTAAGATTTAAAGTGTGTACGAGCATAAAAGAATATAAATCATTTTGTAATGAGTCTCTTATCATTATCGCTCAACTCATTTATATTCTTTGCTACTTTAGTCTTTATTTTATCTATAACTATAGTTCTGATAGTGGCATAAGGACCATTCTCTAGAATCTCTAAAAATAATTCTTTTTAGCTACAAAAAAGTTTTTCATCCTAGTTTTCTAATATATATATATATATATAACTATCACCTTTAGAGAAATAAGGTTTACTTACCTATATATTGCCTATCATTGCTAAAGTGAATCAAATTCTACTATAAAGATATTTGCTTAAATTTTGCTATAAATTTAAATTCAATAAATGAGACGTGCTTTAATAACAATTGTTGGTCATTGATGATGCATAAAAGAAGGTTAAAATTTATGTTTTCACTTTTTTCCCTATTTACAAACTATTGAATGCATTGCCTATTCTTATAAATGTTAAGACAAATTCATATGTGACAATCACAATGTAATCATAATAATAATTAAAGATATTAGGAAAAGAGATATAAATCTAATTTATAGTAATTCAATTAAATAACTCTTGATCTACTTCCATTCATGAAGTTACTCTTGATTTACATCTATTCCTAAAGTTTAACTTATTAATTAACTATCTTCTTCTGTTAATGGGTGAACAGGAATCCTTCATAGAACATCTTCTTTGTCACGATGAAGAGGAACCTTTCCAATCGTTTTGGTTTATCACGGGTAAAGAGTAAATCTTTATAAATTTTGTTTAAGGTCAAAAGGAAACCTATAATATAAATCCTAAGAAATTTCTCCAATTTCAACAATTTTCAAAACATCCCTCTCTTGCTCATACTAATGGAAAAAAAACTCAATACATGTGCTCTCTAACCTCTCAAGGCTCTTATAAACTATCTAGTATGCACAAGATTCTTTTTAAAGCTCATAGGTGACCTATTTATGTTCAATCTAATCCAAAATAGATGTTAGAATGAAAAACTAGTCATTATAGTGACTAGTAACGGTAGCATTGGTCGACTATTCTAGTAAATTAGATGACCAATATAGTCACAAACTCATGTTACATATTTTTAAAAGATATTATATAGATCACATTGTTATATTGCTTAATTAATCTATCCAAAACCCTAATATTAGTCACCCAAATCACCATATTGATTGACCAAACTTCCTAAAATAAGTTTTAAAAAAATTTCAAGCTCTTTAAATGATCAAAACACATTCTTTTGATAAAACTTGATCCAAAATAATTTAAAAGTTATCTAAAAGTATTTTAATATATCAAGAGGATTTTCTTTAAAACCTTCTTGAAATTTCTCTTAATTATGACAAAGTATATGAAATGTACCATAAATATACATGATCATGTAATAATTGAGCCATAATTTATTAAAATGACCAAGATAAAGGTACAAGAATTATTACAATAATTTGTTTAGATCTTAACCTGCTTGATACCTCCTTGTTTTTAGTTCTTTACTTGAATTCCCTTCAACCTGTTTTAAGTTGCATATGTGGTCTAATTTACTCATTTATTTATTCTTTAATTGCTCAATTAGTTCAAATGGCTCATTTTCTCAATTTAGTTTGATCTTTTACACACTAATTTACTATTATCACTAAGGATAAAAATATTAGTAATAACATTTTTGATTATTAGATCATAAGTTAAAACCTTGCTTATATCAATAATTATGATTTTAGTTACTAATATCTTAAAAAGTAATATAGATATAATTAGAAAGAAAATATGATTCGTAATTAGTTACGATAAGCTATAACATAATAGTAAAGTTATTTATTGAATTCTAATCTATAAGGTTACTTTATTGAGTTTTTTTGTTATTGTTGTTGGTTTCTTTCAAACCAAAGTTTAAAAATTAAACAAACCCCTTTGCAGTAGCAGTACTTGAATAAGCACCCAAAGAGAAGCAATGTGCTATTCACAACCAAAGCCAATGATGATAGCAAAGGAAGCTAAGCTTCAGTGAAAGCGAAGGAAGTGTTCTGTTACAGCCATGCCATAACACTAAAATGATTGTAACCCACTTGCCAACATAGTCCCACTGTCAAGCAAGCAAGTTTT
>JAOTAW010000201.1:6807384-6819710 GCA_025629945.1 Erythroxylum savannarum | reverse complement strand
GTAGTCGCTATTCTTTGGATGCGTACTGAGTAAACTTTTCAATTGACGTAATAACCTGCAAATCACACTAATCGGGTACTCCGCACTAGACAAGTCCTGTATGACAGGCTCGATCAAAAGATCGTAGGTAGGAGAATTTGAATATAGGACCTTTTAACTCCATACCCCCCACTCTACCAACCCGATTACTCCCTAGGAGGCCAGAGTTACATGAAGCAACAAACAATTTACATAGTTTCCTAAAAGTATCTATAATTAAAAAATTAAGAGAGAGAAATTTTTAAATATTTCTCAAAGTTATTATGAAAACTCAATTTTAAAATTTAACAATTGAATGTAATTGTAACTAGAATTGCTAGACTAACATCTAATTCAATATACATTTCAGAAGCCAATAAACTCAAAGCTCAGCCGTTTAATACAAGTCAGAATTCTCTCAATACACGGTCGTTTATATACTACAGAAGCTAATAATCAAAACGCAGACAATGCACTCTAAACGCAGCTTCACCGATATAAAACACAGGCTTTTAAAAGACCCTTTTTCCCTTGTCTTGCTGTTCTGCTGCCCGCCTCCGTTAGCGAGGTCCTCACTTCGTATCTCCAACTGTTCTACTGGCCTCTTCTTGTGGTCCTCTTTGTCTCTTCATCTTTCCACAAACAAGGTCTTTTTCTCTCTCTTGTCCTTTCTTCCTACATACTGTACGTACTTGTTTTGTTTGGTTGCGGGAAAATGGGGATGTGGGTTTAATCATTTTGTGTGTTATTTATGGTTTTGGAGATTCTAGGATCTGGGTTTCTAGGTTTCTCACTCTGATTTGCTCTTTCATAGTCGCACTCTCTTATCTTTCTTACCTCTTGTCTTTGTGTCATTTCTTATGGTTGTATTATATGAAGTAAACGCTTGCTTGACAGTTAACATTAGAGCATTTATAAATGGGTTTGACATTATCAAATGGAATTTGTCGCGATTTTGGTTTCCATTTTTCCGCATTATCACCTTTTTCAGCTAGGAGCATCACTAGGCTTGGTCAAGTTGTTAGTTAATCATCACCTAGATGATTTTGTTTTATAAATAAAATAGGTTTGCATTCGTAAAGCATTTTCTTTGGCTGAAATTATTTGTTTATGATCTATCAAATGAAAGACATCAGGTAGACTTCATATACAGAGTTGGTGTGCTAACTCATGCTTGCTGATCCGTAAGTATCATTTTCTGAAGATTTTGGAATAGTAGAGATTAGAATGGTAACTGTGATAGATGAAGAAACATATCATTGACTAAAAAAAAAAGTTTTAACCATTTATACCATAACCTCGTATTAATGTCCGTGCTCCATGCTTTCCTTTCGTTTAAAAGAACGTCTTACGTTGCATAAGAAAAAACTGATAGTACCGTGATAATGTGATTGTATAAATCTTTTAGCCTTTGTTTGGATGGAGGGAAAACAAGAGAAGAGAAAGGAAAAGAAATTGTATTTCTCTTCTTTTCCATTGTTTGGACAAGAATAAGGGAGAGAATTGAGAGGAATGGAAGGGAAATTTGGGTCATTTTTATTCTTATCTTGCAATTTCCCTCACTTTCCCACCAATTTGGTGAGAAAGGGAGGGAAATGTAAGATTTCATTTCCTTCCCTTTCCCTCGTGTAACTAAGCATCCAAACAAAGGCTTAAGAAACTACTTATTTTAAGTTGTACAATAATAATTATCATCTCATATATCCACCTCTATATGAAAAGAAGATTTGAAATTGTGGCTTATGTATATTAGTTACTAATTAGGGTCTGTTTGATTTTCTTCTATTTTTCTGATATAATTTTTAGTTTTCGTTTCTTATGTTTAGTTTTTATTTTTCAAATATTTATCTATTTAATTGTTAATGTCTAATAATTACATATTAGATAAGATTTAAAGATAATTTTTAAATAAATAAATAAAATTTTGTTTTAATATATTATATAATATTTATTGATAAATTAGCTCAAATTTAATATATAATCCTAACAACTGCCTCAAAAAACCTTCATCCTCAACTACATAATTGTTAAAGTGCCTCCTATTTCGCTCAAACATATCTTGAATAACCATAGGAGAATGATCAGAGAATAGAGGTTCTTTGAATATAGCATAGAGGTTCTTTGAATATAGCTTTGCTCTTTACAAAGCTTGATAGCCATTCCTCATTACCCAACACTATATCTAGTTTCTTTTTAATATGCCACTTGTAAGTTAGCTTTTGCTCCATATGAGGAATGCTCCCTCCAATTTCAAGTTAATAACTCCAATCCTCGTAATGCACTCTTATAGTCCATATGTGAAATTCTTCAATCTAATATTCCCTTCAGCTTCAGATCTAAACCTGGTATCATTGAAATCCCCTATTATGAACCAAGGGTCTCTAATATGAGCATGAAGAGTCTCTAGGGTACTCTGTATTTGTTTCCTTTAGAAGATGAAGTTTGATCCATACACCACAAAAACAATGGCATTTGCCTTTTTCCTTTGTAAACTAGACCTTTGTATAGATTAACTGGTTAGTACTATGTAATGTCTAAACATTAACCAAGCTATTAGCAAAAACAATCACAACTCTACCATAATGGTGTTGTGCATGGTTCATTCATCCATCTAAAAAACTTCAAATCCAAAAACCTTTCCTTGCTTAGCTTTGTTTATATTATGCATATCATTAATGGTTTATAACCTATACTTGGAGTTCATGTCCATTAAAAGTTAAAGTTTTAAGTGTACTTGAAAGGCGAATGCTATGAAGGCATTAAAGAATGCCTTAAACTTGTTGTAACAATTGACATTATTATTGTTAAGACAATTTGTAAAGAAAAAGATGTAAATTTGACATGTGTTTTGCAGAAATGGATGAGATACAAGAGTGGGATCTTAAATGATGACATTTGATTATTCTTTCTTTTTCTTCACAATTCCTTGGAATTATTTTCTATGTGGGTTTTAGGGTTGTAGGTACACATAAATAGCAATTAAGAGCAAGCCAATGTCGATTGTGTCAACGACACTGCATTCAAGTTGTAGGATTGTGAGTACACCTTTCTAATGTTTTGAGTGAAATAAATGCTTCTATATGTACATTTGTGCTAGTTTTGTTTCTTTAGTTATGTGGAAAGTTAAAAACATAATACTTTAGACAATTGAGTTTGAATTTTCATGTTTTTAATAAATTTAAGCTAATAATAAATGACCCTTACTTTTATCTTCTTGTGAACATAGTGAAATGGAATCAAATGAATAAAGTTGCTAAGCATGGTAAATAACAGACAAAAGATCAATGACAAGCTAAGGGCATCTCGGTACTTGGATAGGCTTTGGACCTTTTTAGCTTTTGTGTACTTTGGATAGGGCACAAAAAACTAATAAGGATCTTTATGCACATGATATTTTTCTTTAAATGTCATTGAATATGAAATTATGTTTGTGTTTGGCTAACTGGAGTGTTAATTAGGACTAGATAAGGAGGTTTGGCTTAGCTAAATAAGTTAAACATGCTTTTTTATGTATTAAAAATTCATATTCATTTTTCTAATAAAAGCATTTGGCCTTTTGTTTTTCTTAGGAATCAAAGTTTCCCTCACTTAACTATTTTTACTTTTCCATTAGTTTCTTTTTAAAAAATATTTGGATTTAAGTTATTTTCATACCCGTTCCTTATTTTTATTTTTATTAGAGAATATATTTTCTTCTTTTATGGAACTTTTAGTTTCCAATAGTTTCTTTCATTAGTTAAATATTCTTTTTGAAAGTCCCCTTTTTGTTTGAAAGTTGAATATGATTAAATTAATCCCATGAGAAATACAAAAAAACATTGTTTGTTTTACAATATTAGTTCTTCAATTATGAGCATCCAACCTTAGTATACAATTTAGCAATTCCAATACATATTGGTTCTAACTACTCTTCATTTGTTGCCTTTCACTCATTTTAGGATCTGGAATCCCTTACTTCAGTATGCTCAATGAGGTTTTCTAGTTGATTAACCAACTAGTTGTCATTCCTTGTGAGATTTTTTGCTCCAAGCCTCTAGCTACTATGTTCATTCTACAGTGCAGTATCATGTTATGCAAAATTTGTTATTGTCTCTTCTGACTCCTTTTTGAATATTCTAGCATTTCTTTCTTTCCACAAAAAGAATAGTATTGTTGCAAGGTTCATCTTCATCACCTTTTAATCTGCCTTGTTCCTAGTTCAAAATCCGGTGAATTGTTGCCAAGTTCTCTTCCAGTCTATAGGAATCCATTGAATGTTCAGTAGCTCTCTGATTTTTAACCAAATGACTTTAGAAAATATGCATTTAACCATGAAATGATCGATAGCCTTTTCTTGTTCCTTGCACAATTCACAAGTTCTGAAGGGGATCTCAAACTTGATTTTGTCCTTGGTGCCTAGTCTTTCTAATATGCCCAACCATAGTATAAAAGCATGACTTGGAGTGGTGTCTTGGTCCCAAACCAGATTATACCATTGCACTTTGGTGTTTGTCTCCTGTTGAAGAACTTCTTTGCACTCGTTTGTAGAGAATTTCATAGATTTGTCAGCTTTCCATTGGACTACATCTTCACTGGCTGTGTTAGGCTGATCTGGAGGTAAGTTATTCATAATCAGTTCTTTGTAAAGGCCCTACTGTATGATCTCGTCACTGGACGATTAAGAGAGAAATCCACCTTTCTTCCCTTATTCGTGTTCTTCCCTTTGGAGGAAGAACCGATGTTGAATGAAGGTTAGCTAGCACTTGACGGACCTAGCTGAATAAATTACAACTAAAGTAACTAATTTTTTTTAATGATTTTGATCGCCTTTATTCATTGATAATTCTGCTGTTATATAGGCAGAAAAGGAAAATAACAATTCGTCTACCTAGGACTCCTATTATAGTAGAACTCTATTCAGAAACAAAAACCAAAAAGGATCTTTCAAAAGCTAACTATCCTTATCCAAATACTATCCTAATCTAATATTTTATTATTTTTCCAATCTAACTAAATTATCCAACCTTCTTTAGCTTATTAGCCGTTACCCAACTTAAATAATTCTCATTATCAGTTGTAATAAAAAAGACCAACAGCAGCAGAATGGATACACAAAAGGCCAACAGATGTTACTCACTTGTTAAACTTTGCTCCAGCAATTGCTCTACTTCAAATAGCCGAACCGAAATTTTGCTAGTTTTCAATTTTGGTGCTTTAGATCAACAAATTGAATACTTGAAAGAGTATATATAACCCATGCCTCATTATTGCGTAATATTCAACAAAAGTGGAAAACTCAGAGGAAAGAATACATAAACAGACATCAATTGAAGTATGGAAGGTTTTAAACCATCTTTGAATTGAACACGTTGCATATTTATAGGCAGCTAAACTATTACATGACTAGCGAAAATCACATAACAAGACCAAAAGTTACATTGTGTATACAAAAGTTAGCTGATGCTAGTTTTGACAACAGAAACAAACAAAGTTCTTCACTGGAACTTGTAGAACCTTGATGTCTTCTGTACAGATAGACAACAAGAACACTATAAAGTTGGATTTATACTTGAATCTCTTCACTCTTCATTCCCTTTGAGAATGTTGTATTTGCAGAGAGGACATGTAGCATTCATCTTAAGCCATTTCACAATGCACGTGGAATGAAAATGATGGTTGCAAGGAAGTGTGTGAAGCTCCACTCCATCCTCATATGAACTTAGGCATATACAGCATTCCTACCCATGAGAAAAGGAAGAGAAGTTGGACCAGAAACAATAAAAATCACCAGCATGATTGAATTAACCCAAACATTAGAATTTAGAACTAATATTATTAATGAAAAGTCTCCACAAGGCACAGCCGCATGAAAATCCATCTTACTTCTCACCGATGTATGATCTTTTTTCTTTGTTGTACTGGTTACTGATGTATGATTTAGCAGTTGTGTAATAGCAACGTCACCAGTACTCTTATCAAGCTGATAACAACATTCTTACAGTCTCTATCAAGAAATTGCTGCCAATTGCACATTGGAACGTTTTCTTTTTACACAATTTACTGCACCTGTATTGACATAATATTGATGTATTCACTACAACAACAACAACCACCCAATAAAAATTCCACTGAAACGCAGTCTGGAAAGTTCTAATAGTACGCAGCCTTATCCTTAACTAACAGAAAGACTGTTAGCATAAGATAACACTAAATTTCTTAGAAAAAATAGCAGCATAACATATAGCAATGCCATGCCCTACTATAGCCCTCAAAATTGTCAGATTTAGCGTACTTCTAACCAAAGAGCAACTTTGATGTAGGAAGGCCATAAAACATGTCAAAACTATTTGAAAAAAAACATTAAGCTGTAACTTAAGGGTTGCAGTAGGCTTAGAAAGAATATAATATGGAAATGATTCCATGGGTTTGTTATAAAAACTGGGAGTGACTCCAGGATTTGGCATAGAAACAATGTGTTACACTTAACAAACTGAAATTCAGATTTCAGAGGATCTTCTTTCTTTCTTCATTCACAGACTGAACTGCTTAACTTACAACAGAACTCCCACCAACTTAAACCTAACCTAACGTGGTTCTTTATTAGTTATTATCTAACAGCTTGTTACTTGAAATATGTAGAATTCGATTATAAATCAATAAAAGAAAAAGGAAGTGGATTTGATTTTTTCATCCAGTTAAGCAATTAAATTGAATTGAAGTCTATCATTCTAATCATAGAATCAACAAATTTATTTTTAACATAACTAAAACACCCTTATTCCATGTCTTTCTTTTATCTCTACCTCTGTTCTTTTTCTTTTTCTCCAATCGCAAAATATCTTTCTTTTCTTCCTCTAACTCTACTCTCTTCCTTATCTCAAAGTTATATTTTTCATCATCTTTGTGTCCATCTTTTTTCCTTTACTTCTACCTCTATTTTTTCTTCTTCTAATTCATTGTTTATATATTGGACATAATCAATTAACAACTTCAATTAGCAACCTTATCTCACATACACTTCTTTTATCTGTACCTCAATTATATTTCTCTTTCTCAACGTTCTATATAAAGCTTTGGGTCTATTTTTCCTTTTCCTAATCTCTACCTCTATTTCTTTTCTTTTCCAATCCATTGTTAAGTGTCGTACTATCATCATTATTTCTTCTTCCAGCTACTCTAATCAGTTCATGGTCGATCACCTCCTATTAAATCTCATCTTTGTAACTGCAATATATTTGTTCAATAATTTCCCATGATTCACACAGTTGATTAATTAATCGAACAATGTTATGAGTCATTATGAAACTCAATTCTAATTCTTATCTCCTGTCAACTTACAGCATCCTCATGCAGAAGTATGCGTTCACTTGCCAAGTATCCACTGCTAGTTTCAATAGGAATCATTTTCCCAGCTCCAACACTCTCCTTTTCACTATTTTTGGTTTCTTGAAATCTGTACTTTGGAAGTACACTAAGATCTGCCTCTGATGCACCTTCCTACAAATTCACAAAACAAGCACAGGATTTTCAGTTAGAAACTTGAGAAATTCTAATACCAAGAGGCAGTTAAAAGAGATCCATTTACTAGGACTTGATCATCAATTTGAAGAAAATGCAAACCCCTTCATACCTGCCCTGCAACAGCATAAAGAATCGCTATAATGCACGGTAAGCAGCAACAGAGTGCAATCCCAATCAGACATGCCAAAACAATACAAAAGATTGCAAAGAACACATCAAACGCCAGAAATACCACAGCCAACCTGCAAAAATACAAAATCAGATACTATAATATTTGCTGCAAACTAACTCTCTCTTGTGAGATTAATATGACAAAATATCATGACAAATCAGGATTCTTTCTACATGCACGTGAAGAATCCATTCTAGGACCTAGCAAAACCTCAACCCATGGCTTTGCCCCTTGGGTCTAAGCCCAAAGTAACAGGTTTGTTGTTTTGGAAGGGAAAATTGCTCTTTACTTCAAAAAGAAAGCCAATTAACTTGTCATGCAAATGCTCAATGCTCCAGAAACCATCATGGAGTAAATTTGATGACGAAAAAGAATCAAGGATCAAAGCTCAAAGCTAGCATTTATACCAAAATTTGTCAGTTCCATTCATGATTAATACTCTACAATATTCTTTAAGGATAATTTGGAAGTAAAAGAAATAACTTGTAGCTTAATAAACAATATAACTAAGGGCTAAAGGAATTTTACTTATTAATAAAATTATGTTAATAAATAACCCTTGTGGCAATGAGACAGGATCATAAAAGGAAAACGCCCAAACATACCCTCAGAGTTCATTAAATTACTCTTTAATTTCGTTTTTATTCAAATCAACCTCTAACTATTAAAGCGACCAAAACAACTTAAATTGACCCTAATGATGAACAATGTACAATGTGCCACCTATACTAATCAAATGTCAGTTTAAACAGAAATCTGTAACCATAAAGTCTTAAATAAATAAGAATTTGACTAAATGTATGAAATTCAACTTGACAGCCATGGCAGAAAATTTGGAAGCTAGACTTTATTATTCTCTCCATTCTTTTGATACGAAGACTACCATAATGCCTTAAGAAGGTTATTCCCCTGAGACTGTAAGTTATAGTGGGATAATTTAGTTTGGTCTTTCTCCAAACAATTGCTTGTTATTAATGCCAACTTGGGTTGATTTGCTATTAGAAGTTAGACATTGGATTGCATAATATTTGCAGATTTATGATTTACGTTATGCTTCTAGACAATCATATTGTTTAGGATGAAACACTCGTATAATCCTCTAGAAACTTTATAAATTGAGGACAATACTTTTTGCTGAATTGTGCACACTGTCATGACTTTGCATGGAATTAAAATTGTAAAACAAGAAATTAGTGTTAAATTTAAATAACTTTATCATATTCGATGATCATAAGCAAAGCATAAAAGATTTACATGACTCTTACGAGTTTAAAGTTTATATTTGGGTATGATTCAAACTTTAGAGACAATCAGCCAATCAGATTTTTTACCAAGTCTTTGTTTCTTGATTTTTAGCATTTGACAGGCCTGGCTGAACTGGTTCCTAGATTTCCATATTCAATCAGCTAGATAAAATCCACAACACTATTAAAATTTTATTAACATGAAACAGTATAAAATCCACAACACTATTAAAACTTTTATTAACATGCAACAGTAACAGAAACCATCATTCTATGCAGACTAATGCTCTGAAATAAAAACTGATCAGGAAGACTTACTTTCTGCCCTTGTTCGTTACAATTTTGGTGATAACTTGTGAAAGAAAGGATAAAAGACAGAAATAAAAGAAATGCAGAGGCATACCAGTATAAGCGTGGAGCATCTTGTGTGAGAATGTCACCACCAGAGACTACCCAATAAAACCCAACTATCCACCAAAGAAATGATGCCATTGTATTCACCGACTCACATCGTTTAGTAACACTACACAATGAAGTAACCAAAGCATCAAGCGGTCAGCTAACTTATAAATTATTAGCACACCACCTTTTAGTAACTGCCAATGTTAGGTCAAGTAAAAGAGATCGTGGCTTCATTTTATTGTCAGGAATACAAATCAATGGGGATAACAAGCTTTATGCAGGCCCAAGCAATGACCGTGTTATCCGAAAAGCATACAGCTGTCACACTAAAGCCTTTATTTCTGCGGAAATCCTAATAATTGTTGAAGAGAAAATAAAGATTCTAAAAACATTAAAAGTAAGGAGTTATTAATATCCAAAAACTTTGAACATTCATAAATGATGAGATTCGTCAAAGACCTGGTACCTATCAATTAGCTTAGGAATTACTACACACTCCCCATTAGACATACAGAAGATAGAAGAGGTGGCAAGTCCCATGAGAAGCCACAAGCCTAAATATAAAATGTCCAATCAGATGAGTCCAAATTGTTCATCAACTTAACTGAAACATATATGTTAATTTAGTCATCTTCTAGCTAAATGACTATGGGTTCAAGTATGTACATCATTTAAGGAAGGCATTCAGTGTAATGGATGCACTCAATCTCCATCCATGAATCTAAACGAAACTTCCGAAATGGTAGAACGAACATAGTGTTTCAGATATGACTTTAGAACCATATAGTTTTGCCTAAAGTTTCAATCCATTCTTAAAGAAAATATTCTCAACAAAAATGAAAATGAAATTTTGTCTAGCATATATAGTGCTTCAATCACTGTTGTATATTAGCTAGAACTTATCATAGACATAAACGATGAGAGTAGAAGCAACGTCAGTGATCATCGAAAGATGAGACAGAACTATATAATCACTGTTGGATCATAGAATCCTTGTCCGTTAATGGAAGAATTAGCAACAATTGAAACAGGATTAGCCATGCCACAAACACTGAGACAGGAATTTCCAGTGTACACAAGGACAGGCCTGAATTTTCAGGTTCCGGGTGCAGCAAACCAAGTATTCCACTGCAAAGTACCAGCTCAGCCTTCCAAAAACAATGGAGGGAAAATTCTAGAAAATTTTAACAGCATGCTTGAAATTTGGAAATTGCTGCAATCTAGTTAAGAATCTCTAAAGGGAATGTCAAGGCTTTGCAGAGATCGTACTCTGATGCTTAGTTTTCATGTTAAATGTTAATGATGACAATACAAGAGTTGTGTAATCTAAATATAATAATCACTCTATACTACAATCTTCTGTTTAAGTTTTAAACCACCTTTACACCTCTTGACAGCAAGAACAAATTCTCTAACCTAAAAGAAAACATTCCAATTTGCACATAACATGACAACAAAATTTAAGCAAATTAACCACAAGAACATCAAATTGCAAGTTGAGAAACCCAACCTTGATCGCGTAGAACTCAAAGAACCCCTGTCCTCACCATCCTCTTCTTCACTATCAGCATTCCCTCTCTCCACGTCTTGTTGGTTCTCATCGTCTCTAGCAACTCTCCTAAAGTTCCTCCTCCGATACTCCAACCAAACCAACACAACATGAACCAAACACTGCAACGCATACCCACAGATCCACAGCCTGATAGGAGTATTGGGCTTCTCGTCGGCAGTCACTATCAGCATCGTAATCGAAACCACAACGAACGCCGTGTTCCAGAGCATGTCAAGCGCCACCACCGGCTTCGCGTAGCCCCAGTCAGCGCGCCGCTCCTCCAGCTCACGCGCCGCCGACTCCCGAACAAGAACGGAAGGGCCTCTGCGGCCGGTGGCGCGGCCTAGGAGCAGGGCCAGCGAGGCTCGGTGCGCTGTTGAGGAGGTGGCTGAGTCCTGGCGGGGGCGAAGGAGTGGCGCGTGGGAGTCAGACGGCGACGTGGGGGAGTTGGTTGACATTTGGATAAAGACTTTTGAGCTTCTTCTCTTCTCTTCTCTCCGTGGTATGAAGACAGAGACTAGAAATTCTAATTCTAGTGCTGTTGTAAGCAAAGAAGATGAGATGATCCCATTAATATTTTTATTCTTTTATGGGATGGATTAATCAAAGAAAAAGAAAGAGAAGAGGTCTTGCTTTTAGTTAGGTAGGGTGGTGGATGGACTGTTTTGTTTTGAACATTGAACATTGAACATTGAACATTGAACGGTAGATGGATAGTTTTGTGTGCTGTTCCAGTTGGTTACTTGGTTTTGTATGCTTCATATGTTCCATTTTTTGTTTCTTTATTACCGCTATGATTTAGTTCACTTTTCCACGTCTTAAAAATAGTAATAAGACGACGTTTACATTAAGCCAGAATTATCATTTAGTATGAACACTAGAAAATTTAGGCGATATTATAAGATAGAAGGAAAAAGTCTAAAAATCTTAGATTTTTATAATAATGTCAATGGACGGGACTACTCCTAATCTAGCTCGTCATTGGATGGTCCGTGGGCTAACCCGTAGCCCGACGGGCAAGAGTTTGTTAACCCATGGCCCTACCCACCAACACATGAGTTATCGGTGGGTCGGGCCGAGTCAGCCTATTATTACTTTTTTAATAAAAAATTTACAAAAAATGTCATTTTTGTTGTTCCGATTGGGCCACAGGTTGATCCGACTTGACTTATAACTCAATCAACCTGAGTCAAAATTGGGTTACACCGGACCAAAATTGCCAATAAAAATTTCCGTCCCAATACTATTAACTACATAGCATGCTAATTGTACAATCTTGGTTACTTTGATGTTGACATGACTTAATATTAAGGGGGTGCCTCGTTAAGGGGTATGGGAATAAATCAATGGGAATGGAATGAATGGTAATGATTGGTTTGTTATTATGATTGATTGAATAGTTTTTTCATACCCAAATTTTAAGTAATGGTCCATACCC
>JAOTAW010000201.1:6786379-6799825 GCA_025629945.1 Erythroxylum savannarum | reverse complement strand
ACTAATATTTATTTTATATATTTTAAATTATTAAATTAAAATATATTTTAAATTTATATATTTTAAAAATATATTTTAAATTTAATTATATTTATTAATAATTATTAAATTAAATTTATAAATTTAATTAACGTTATTATTATTATTTATTATTATGATTTTTAGAGACATAGTTAAAAATATATAGTACAATTATATATTATGACAATGGACTATTTTGTAATTTTTAAAAAATTTAAAAATTATTTTATAAATTTAAAAAATTATTTAAAATAATACTCCGTATTAACCAATACTAATATAATATCATACTAAAACCTAATCTGATATTAAATTCGATACCATATTTGTAATATTGCTGGTAACTGCACTCGGCTCCCCCTTAAAAAGTAAAAACTTCGTCGTCCCTCTCTACTGGTTGAAGAAAATGCCCGTCTCTCTTTTCAACCCTTCTGCAATCACTGTAGAATTTTTGCTTTTCTCCACCATCTTTATCCCTTAGATAAAATTGTATAATATACTACATTGGGACTTAATGCAACTCACAGATCAATGGCTATGATGTTTAATAACTCCCTACAGGCACTGACGCTGACTTGCCAGTGAGCTTTTAGTTTTAAACCTCTCTTTTCCTATTATGATGTCTAACCCTCTCACTTTACTAATTTATAATTGGTGCACGTATGTTGAATAAAAGCATTATTTACGAGTTTTATACAGCGGTAAAAATTTTGGAGGTTTTAAAGACGATGAAACACAGGTCCTTTAAAAATTCAATTTTTTTTTATTTTAAATTTTATATTAAGCTCATATTTTTTCATTATTAATTCATTATATAATAATAGACATTAATATATTTTTTATTTCAACAAAATATTTTATTTTTACATTAGTGTATTTTTTATTTCAATAAAATATTTAATTTTTACTTACTCTTATAATTTTTATTTATTATTTATTATATACCTGTTTTATAGCTGTTTAATACTGGTTAAACTTTTAAACCTTAAACCTTTTCTTTGACTGGTTTGATGTCCAGTCCAGTTTTTAAAACATTAGTTTAAACCATGTTAGGGAGGCCAAAACTGTATGAGAGAGACTTATAAAAAGGCCTCTTCGTGCTCGTGGTTTTTACTCCAATATATATATGTGTCAATTTCTTCATTATTATAGTTTCAATCCTATTTAGCTGTAAACTTGTTATAATCTGATCAATTTTTCGCAACAAGTGGTATCAGAGTTGTGGTGAGAAAATTACGATGACTTTTTTAGCACAATTTATATTCACGTGAAATAGTGGGAGTAAAGTTATGTTCGTGATAGAAGCAATGACAACAAAATTTGAGATTGAGAAGTTCAATGAGAATAATTTCTCATTGTGGAAGTTGAAGATAAAGGCTATCTTGAGAAAAGATAATTGCTTAGCGCTCATCAGCGAAAGACTTGCCACATTCACATATGATAATAAGTAAAATAAGATGGATGAGAATGCTATTGCAAATCTTCATCTGGTACTAGCAGTTGTCGTGTTGTCAAGCATAAAAGAGAAGAAAATGACAAAGGAGATTTATAATCATCTCACAAAATTGTACGAGGCCAAATCACTGTACAACAAATTTTTCTTAAGAGTAAACTCTATACTCTTCATATGGCAGAATCTACTTCGGTGACTAAGCAAGTCAATACTTCGAATACTGTATTCTCACAACTCACTTCGACGGGTTGTAAAATAGAGTCAAATAAACGTGCTGAGCTTCTACTTTAAAGTTTACCTGATTTGTATGATCAACTTAACAAATAATATCCTTACGGATCTTCTAGTGTTCGATGATGTTGTAGTTGTTGTCCTAGAAGAGGAAATCGATGCAAGAATAAGGAAGACAGACATGCAAGTTCACAACATATGGAGGCCTTTACGGTGATGACAGAAAGATCATCAGAACAAGGTCAAATTGTAAGCCAAAATTATGGTATATCAAAATCAAGGAGTAAGAAGAATTTAAAATGCTATAATTTTGGCAAGAAAGGTTACCTGAAGAAATATTGTTAGAATTTAAAGAAAATTTCCAATCCTCAAGGAAATATGGCGAGAACTTTAGATGATGGTAATGTCCTGTGTTGTGAGGTAGTGATAGCAAATGAAAACATAAAAAGATTTATTGATGTATGACTTTTCGACTCAGAAGTTACTTTTCACATGACCTCTCGGAGGGAGTGGTTCTATCATTATGAACCTGTCTTAGGAGGATCTGTATACAGTTGTAATGATCATGACTTAAAGATCAATGGTGTAGGAACCATCAAGCTGAAGTTTTATGATGATATAATTCGTACTATTCAAGGAGTGCGGCATGTGGAAGGTCTAATTAGGACAACTGGATGATCTTGGTTGGAAGGTTGAAATTGAAAACAAGATCATAAAAATAATACGAGGTGCGCTTGTACTTATAAAGGGAGAAAAGATAGCTGCAAATTTGTATATGCTAAAGGGAGAAATTTTGCAGGAGGTAGAAGTGTCAATTGTTTCAGGATGTTCGAGTGTAATGATATGGCATCAGAAACTTGGGCATATGTTTAAACAGGGAATGACGATTCTTGCTGAGCAAAAGCTACTTCCAGGGCTCACAAAGGTATCTCTGCCTTTTTGTGAGCATTGTGTTATAAGCAAACAACATTAGTTAAAGTTCAACACCTCAAATTTTAGAAGCAAATCAATTTTACAATTAGTTCACTGTGATGTATGGCAAGCACCAATTTAGTTCTTGGGAGGAGCGAAGTATTTTGTATCCTTCATTGATGATTATTCTAGGAGATATTGGATGTATCCAATCAAGAGGAAGACAGATGTTTTTACAGCCTTCAAAGCTTACGAAGCATAGGTAGAGCTTGAATTTGGAAAGAAGATTAAGTGTTTGAGGACAGATAATGGAGAAGAATATACTAATAATGAATTTGATCAATTCTGCAAGCAAGAAGGCATCAAAAGACAGTTCACAACAAAATACACTCATTAGCAAAATGTAGTGACAAAGCAGATGAACATAACTTTATTAGAGAGAACTAGAGCTATGTTGGCAACTGCAAGCTTATAAAGACTTTCTGGGCAGAAGCTGTAAGTACCGCTTATTATGTGGTAAATCGGGCCCCATCAATTGCAATTGAATTGAAGACACCAATGGAGATATGGACTAGTAAGCTAATTGATTATTTAAATATTCATATATTTGGAAGTTCTATGCACATAATGTACAATCCCCAAGAAACTACGAAGCTAGATCCAAAATCCAAGAAATGCTTATTCTTAGGGTATGTTGATGGAGTGAAGGGGTATTAGCCGTGAGATCCCACTGCTTATAAGGTTATCATCAGCAGGAATGTAAGCTTTGTAGATGAGCTGAAAAGGCAAGGGGAAGATGATAACACATCAAAGGAAGATTTAGAGACTATTGTTGTTTAGGTGGAAAAGGAATCCCAGACGGATTCTTCTAAAACAACACCAGAGTATGAGGTACAAGAACCAATAGAGTCTGAAGCTCCAGAGACTTGTTGATTAAATCGCCCAAAAAGACGACCAGATTGGCATTCAAACTATAGTATGGAGGGCAATGTTGCATACTATTTTTTAACTAAGGATGGGGAACCATCAACTCTCCAAGAGGCAATGAATAGTTTAGATGCATCTCAGTGGATGATAATAATACAGGAAGAAATTAAAGCCCTTCATAAGAATAAGACTTAGGAGCTCGTGTCATTATTATATAGAAGAAAGCCTATTGGAAATAAATGGTCTTTCAAGATTAAGCAAAATGGTGAAGATCAAATGGACCGGTATCGTGTAAGATTGGCGGTGAAAGATATGCTTAGAAGGAAGTGATTGATTTCAATGAAATATTTTCCGCAATGGTTCGACTCACTATAGTTCGAGTAGTCTTGGTAATGTGTGCTACATTTGATTTATATATTGAACAGTTAGCTATAAAAACATATTTTCTTTATGGAGATCTTGAAAAAGAAATTTATATGCTCTAACCAGAAAGTTTTGAAAAAAAAGGCAAAGAGAACTTGGTTTACAGGTTGAACAAATCTATGTATGGTTTAAAACATGCGCCAAGATGTTGGTACAAGAGATTTGCATCTTACAAGGAATTCAACATTTCATTCAAAGACCAAACACAAATGAGTATAGTATCACTTCGTTCGTGAAAAAGTTGAAAGAGTTGTAGGTATGTAAAAAATTCATACCAAATATAACTTAGCAGATTTCATGATAAAGGTGTATTTGATATCGATCCTCTTGTGACCTGATAAAGACATGAGCAACATGCAAATGACAAGAAAGAAAGAATAATGTAAAAATATAATTGATACTCAATCAAATCTTCAAGTAAGAGATTGTTAGAATGATAGCCCGCGGCAGTTAACAATTGAAGCTTAAACAGTTATAACAATTAATGCAATTGGAAATTCAACAATTGCAGTTTGTAACATTTATGGCTCGGACAACTAACAACTAGCTGTCCAAACTGCGTGAGGGAGTCGTAAAAAATAAAAATAAGTAAACGAGTGTCGTAAAAAATGCTTAGTGTATGCTCACATGAAATAATAATATCTAACGTATACTAGAATTCACTTTAATAATATATTTTTTGGAACACTAATAATATTAACGATAGAGTTACAGAGGATTCTATTTTAGTACTTGGTTCATATTTCTAATAATTTTAATTAACATCATAAAATTTTATAAAATTTTGAATTTAAAATTTTAACTTATCCCCCGTCCTTAATACAAAGGAATTCGGCCTAAGTTCTTCCTTTGGGTTTTGGCTAACGTGTGCAGGCCCAGAAGGCAAGAGCAGAAAGAATGACTCGATAACAAATGCACCAGGAGAATCGAACTAACTCGTTTGAGACTTCAGATTCCTTCCCTTAATTTTTCAGATTGCCACGGCTTCATCCTTTTGACGTTACGAGGATCTTTCTTAATTTGTAGAATACAGAAATTCGTACACTTGCATTGTCTTTGAGCATAGAAACCATGACTATTCTCACTCGGGAGTCGGGACACTACTACACAAAAACAACCCAGAACCTAGCCAATAGATAAATATTTTCCTTGTCTGCACCCAGGGGAGTGGGGAATCACCAGATGGACAACTTTTATCAATGGGGCAATAGATTTCTAACCATCCAACCAACTATGGATGAGTAACACAACCACAGGACAGGATCTTTAATTTGATCTGATTACAAATATATTAACATACCTGAAGTGAAAGCAACCACACTAGCTGTAAAATACAAATATGAACGGTCAAATTGGTCGAGAATATATAAAAACTAGATTAAAAACTCTACCTATACAATCACACCACTGCCCACTCCAAAGTAGAACCTGACAAAAGGTTAGCCAAAGTCAATACCTTCCTTCCCTCCTTTTCCAATCTCTATTACACGGAAGTACTGTCTATGTCAGAAGCATACCAATTCCGATCTCCAACACTGATCTTTTGCTGAATTTCCTTTTCCTTGCCAATTCCAACGAAGACAGGATCCTTGGCATGCAAGTTACACTTATGTGATAAATCATAGATGGGACTGAAAAAATGTAAGAAAAAAAAGCAAGGCTCCACAGAACTACTAATCACTGATTCGGCAACTGGATTCATTGTCATTGCGTGCTACGCGTTAACCCGCCGCGTGTTACATTTCTGCCAAAAGAGGACCATCGACTTTTTACCAACTTGTAATAATCACAACATATATAAATTAAAACATCCTAAATCACAGTAAATCCATAGCAAAGATACTCAAGAACTTTGTGATATGCCCGAAAATTACTAAACAATTTTCTCACGATCCACAGTAGATAAAACATACCATTGTGTGTACTGCAAGAAAATCAAATTCCTGCTGATGCCATTTACAAAAATAAGATGATGTCTGGGTAAAACAAAAATGAATGATAGACTGGCTCTGTTTGAAGCCATGGTGCTTATAAAAATAGCTAAGATCTATGGAGTTGATCTGTCTTGGCAAAAAACCCCAGACCTGGCCCGGTCCGTATTCTGTGGGTGTTACTAAGTGCTACTGTCAAGAGGCAGGGACTAATAAAGATAACGGCAGTACATGCAACTTGCTTCTTTTAGAGAAACTTAGTCGTCAGCACATCCAGCTAGAACAAAGCCAGAGCAAGCAATGAAACGAAAAAGATCAACAAATGCTTTATCACCTTACTACACTACATAATGGCTAGAACGAACTCAACAAACATTGCAAGCTTCAATGATTTATGAAATACACTGAAGCATGTGAAACATGCAAAATGAAGACTTTTAATATGTATAAGAGAGTAAATGGTTTCAGAGGCAATTATGTGGCTTGAAATCATTTCAATACTAAAGATACATGCTCCAACAAATGACATTCACATCATGATGCAACCAACAGAATTTGAAAGAGCTCAAGAGAAAAAAGAAAAGGCTTCATACTGCAATTACCTTCCTGGAAGTAGCTGCACAGCACCTACAGGCCCTTTGGAATTACCAAATCGTTTTGCCCTACTCTCATGTTGTTTCTCTACCCTCATGGCAGCAACCTCCTTTTCCATAAGAGCCACTTCTCTTCTCATCTTCTTCGCCTCAACCTCCATTGCCTTAGTTAATGTTTCTACTTTTTTTGCCAACATCTGAGAAATCAAAGATCAAAGAAAGCCTTAACCAGATAGTTATTAAGTACAAAATGCAAGGAATACAGGTCAAGAATATCAACCTCAATTGCATCATCCTTATCTTTAAGGCTTTGATCTTTTTCATGGCCAGCTTTCCTCAAAGCTATGACTTCCTTTTGCAGCAAATCATACAGTATGCAAGAAACACTGTCCTCTGTAACTGCTAGTTGGAAATCATTGGCCTTATCATCTAGATTTGCTTTCACTGCATCATGTGTTTCAGTGGTCTTGATCACATCAGAAGGTTGATTGAATGACCGATGGGGACTAGCTCCATTTAAAAGCACCTTACTACTCCTATCCAATGATCTTGTGCCTCCATCAAAAGATTTTGAAGTTCCTTTTGCATGCTTTAGCACAGTACTAGAGCCAGAGGACAAAGGTCTCAACTGTGATGGTGTTTTCTTGGACAAAAATCCATTGGAGGTCAATTTTGAGATGTTATCAGCACCACCGAGAGACTGACGACGTGAAGGTCCGTTACATACACTTCTCCCATCTACCACCACACCACGATTATTACTTGAAGAGCCCCTCAAGCTCTCTTCTAGAACTCTAAGTCGCAACTGATATTTCTCCTGAAAAATCCAAAAGCAGAGATTTATGTCAGGACAAGTAGATAACAAACACACTTAGGACTTGGCTTGCAAAAACAGATTTATACTTTCAACTGTGCTTCAGATTTTGCAGTTCGCTCAGTAATAGCAAGCTTGTCACGAAGTTGCTGCATTTCACCCTATATTAACAACATTAAGTATCAACAGAAGATGGGAAGGCAAAAGGCAAGTGCTTGAAACTTTAGCTACTAGAACGACGTCAAAAGGATCATGGGAAGGAAACAAAACTAAACATCAGCATCAACCTGCAAAAATCTCCGTTCTTCAAGCCATTGTTTTACAGGCATCACTTTGTCATTAGCATCTTTCCATTCATTTGCTACTACCGTAGCTACCCTGTTTGCTGTCACCTTTGCACGGGCTAATTCTCGGTCAAGAGTTTTTCGTTCCTCCTACAGAATACAATATTATATGCAACAATGTTCAGGAGGCATGACAGATAAATTGACCCCAGCATGCAGCAACATTTATGATTGAATTACACATTACATTCATCTCCTGAACTTTTCTCTGGTAATCCCTCACAGCATTGGCAGCTGCACCGCCTGCAAGAACAGCCTCTTCAAGTTCCCTTACAGTCTGAGTAAGTTTTTCAACCTCAGCAACCTTTTGCCTGTGCATTTTGTCCAAAATCTTATTTTCTTCCTGGCACAAACAAAAGCAGAGATATAAATTCATTCAAATTGACTACACAATAAGTTAAAACTGCAGCAATCCAAAAATTGCGGAATCAAGAAAACGTCTAATACCTGGCAAATTTCTATTTGTTTCATCAGCTCCTGGTTTTTGTTTTGAAGATCATCAACCATAGAGGCCTTCAATAAGGCAGATTGAACGGTCCTTTCAGCTTCAAGTAATGCTGCTTCCTTTGATTTAGTTAGCCGATCTAGTGCTTTATTGTCATCTTGAAGTTTTGCAATCTGGAATTAACCAATGAGCAACAAGAAATTTTTTAGAAAATCTATAGACAATTGTGGACTCTTCAAGAAGGAAGGCACAGTTAAGATGCTCAATTGATGAACATACCTCCTGGCGAGCAAGTTTAAGCTCAGCCTCAAGAGGTGCCAGAATTGCCTCTATTGGAGGCATATCATCATCCTTCTGAGCAGCATGAACTCTTCGAAGCGTAGCTTCAGCTGCAAACTGAGCTGCCATGGATGCCTTCTTCTCATCATTGATTTTCTTGATTTCTAGATTCTGCAAAGTAATTATAGATAAACAACACATAGTTGTACCAGAAATTGACAAAATTAGTACAAAGGGAGTCATGTAAGAAGGAATACTTTGCTCTCTAGAAGAGACTCTGTTAGCTTGAGCTTTTCCTCCACCTTTGATAGTTCATCAGTCAACTATAAGAATCGGAACCCACAAAATCAGACAATTGTTCCATAATAATTAGAATAGGCAATTAAACAGAAGTATGTGCAGCTAAAAGGGAGAAAAGACATTATTCATGTTAACATACATGTGTTCCAAAATTCAGCACATGCACCACATACCTAGCAATATCAGCAAAACACATAGGACGATATAACTAGAATAAAACTTAAAACCCTCAATAATGACCTTTCTGTTTCAACCAGCTCAAAATGTATTCAAGTTCAACCTGAATCCCAATTCAGTACAGAAAGCCGTATGGAATGTTACACATGACTATCCAAGTTATAAACCATGAGGACATGGAACTGAATGACCACAGCCCATGTGTAACTATCTGCATGATAAACCATCTAGTGAGTGGTCTAGAATGCATGACAGTAATTAGTTAAGGAGAAAGAGACAAAGTTAAACCAACTGACAGTTCTCTTCCTTCCAATAAAAACAAACTCAACAAATAAATTTAAACCCTGCTGACAATTCTCTTCTCCCTCCGATAAAACTCAATCAATAATTAAATTTAGAACCAACTAACAATTCACTTCCCCCTCCAATAAAAACTCAATCAACAACAAGCCATTAGTCAATCTCAACATGGTAAGTGGAAAATTAAAAGGATCTTGAGATTAATGAGAACAAATGCAGCCACTAGTTCATAATCATTCCAACTGTTGGTAAAGAAAGCCAAATAGATAAAGAATTCACCCATAAATTTAAATTAATAAATACTTATTGGATACCAACTTTGTCCAGAGGATGTACCTCATCTCCCACTCATAAAACACGATAGAATTCCTCGTTTGTTTCTTTAGAAACAGTTAACTTACTAAGTTGCATAATAAGCAATAAAATTAAAAGACGATGGGTAAGATTCCTCATCTTTCAGATGTTCACTTCCCCCTCCAATAAAAACTCAATCAACAACAAGCCATTAGTCAATCTCAACAAGGTAAGTGGGAAATTAAAAGAATCTTAAGATTAATGAGAACAAATGCTGCCACTAGTTCATAATCATTCCAATTGTTGGTTAAGAAAGCCAACTAGATAAAGAATTCACCCCTAATTTAAATTAAGAAATAATTGATGGATATCAACTTTGTCCAAAGGAAGCACCTCATCTCCCACTCATAAAACACAACAGAATTACTCGTTTGGTTCTTTCAAAACAATTAACTTAGTTGCATAATAAGCAATAAAATTAAAAGACGACAGGTAATACTCCTCATCTGTCAGATTTGGCATAATTTTAAGCTCATTGATTACCACATCAAACAATCACTTCAATAATTACCAAACATCAAAATAAATGATAATAAATTTAAAACAGACTAAATCAGGACCTCTTCAACAGCCTTCTCTCTTAGTCGCTCAGAGAACCTCAAGGCCTTGATCTCCGCATGCGCTTCTCCTAGCTCTCTGTCCTTATCTGCAACCATAAAAATCCAAATAGTTATATATATAAACATGTTCATAACACAACCTAACCAAATCAAGCTGAAAAACAGTCATACGGCCCAAAATTCACCGAAACACTACTAGATCGAACCACATTCACACCTCTCACTTCATTCTCTAGTCGATTGAGCTCTACTTTAACCGGATCCGAGCCGTGCAACAGAGTAATGAACTCGTTATCAGCGTCGAAGCTTCGCCTCACCGAAGTCCGCCTTCTCGACGAGCTCTTAGGCCCATCCTTGAAGGATCCAGACATCGTCAGTAGCGGCGCCGTCGTCGGAGTCCCTGCAGCCGCACCGCCATTAACCTCCGTCAGCGTTCCGTCGCCGGAAACCTCTGCCATCGCCGATCTGATTCTATCTCTCTCACAGCCTCTCTGACATCCAAATGCACTAAGATCCAAATGCCAGCTAGCACTCTCAAATCAAAGCAGCACACAGCTAAAGAGACAAATGTGTATAAATATATATATGATTGTATAAATAAATATAGAAACTAGAAAGAGAAATAAAGAGTTGGTTTTAGACTAGTGTGTGGTTTCTTTCTCTAGAGGTGCTTTGAGTGTGATATAAAATAAAAATAAAAACAAAAACTGGGGACTGTTTCTCAGTAAACAGTTATAAGCTTACTTAAGGGAAGTATGGATTTTAGTTTGTGACTTGCGTATGTTGCTTTTCGTTTTCCTGATTTCCTCACAGTGAGTCACGCGAGAGACTTGCTAAACAATGTGTTGAACATCCAATTTAAATCATGTAACAAACCTCTTTGTTGAAATTATAGATATTTGATTATTATTATTATAATATGGTTAGTACTTAGTTGTGGTCTTTTGTCATTAAACGTTTGTGATTTTGGGTTTGTCTTAGGATAAGCAGGATGCGCATTGCGCACACTTTCTCCCGGGGATGTGCAGGATTGGGGTGCAGTGTGCGCTTAGGTGGCACAGCTTTTATAACTAAATGCTTTTAATTTTTTAGTAAATTGTAGGATAAAAATGGTTTTATTCAAAAGGATTTTCATTAATTTTTGTTAAATTAATTTAATATAATTTATTATGAAACTTAAATCATAACAGTTATACACAATCTCTTATATGTTTAACAGCCAATCATATACCAATTTATATTAATCAATTCAATAAAATATTTTAATATTACAAATTATTTTATGAGTAATTTAAAATAACAAAAATATTTATTAAAATGGGGATTTAAGAAAAATAAGGAAAAGAAAGAAGAATGACAAAAATGTTACTTTCAATCCAAAGATTTTTACAAAATTTTAACTTAAAACTCTAACAAGTTGGGTAACATTTAAAAAGGAAGTCAACAAAATTGTAATAAAATAGCCATTAGTAGTATTGTACACATAATTTGATCGGAACATATCGTATGTTCCGTGTACGCTATTTCCTTTATGCCCAAATAATCTCGTCCATCTAATTTATTGCAATGGATGAATGAGATTGTTTCGAAATAGGAAAAAATAGAACAGAAGGTCTGATCCCCAATTTGGTACTAGCAAGATAGAAGAATGTTATAGAATTTCCCAAAAAAGGAACACATATGGATGGAGGAATATATGGGAGTAAATTATGACACACCAACTACACAGAAAATGCTATCAGGAGATAACTTTGAGATAGGCCCTTTAATGACATATCCAGCTACTGCCATCTAAAAGGAAAACGATCTCCAAGCAGACAAGGAAGAAGAAGTCAATTGACGATCTCTCCTCCTTTGCATCACGACAACTCACTGATCAAACTCCAGTATGAGTATAAAAGCCAAGAAACCTAGCTTGTTAAACTTGAAGACATAGGGAAAGAGTGCAAGTTTTATATATTTTGGTTCATACTTGAATATGGTATTCATATTAGGCTTCTTGAGTGTAAGGAAGTTATTGTTTCTTCTACTTTAGATAAGATGGATGATAATGAATTTAGAATCGAGTAAAAGCGTAGCGTTATTCTTGTAGAGCGCCCAAGATAAGGAACGGATGATGGAGATACAATAAGGGAGAGTCGAGGGATTGATTTAGGGATTTTAATCCCAAAAGAAGTGAAAGTTATAATAAAGTATCGAAACGGTTCGAAAAATCAAAAGAAAAGATGGTATTTTTCAACTCGTTAATGACTTGGAAAGAGGAAAAGAAAAAGGGAACGTATTCTTACTCTTTTGGTCTTTCATGATTGCCCTTTGGTACTTTAGTGAAAACCATACTACTTGAAAGTGCAAGTACGGAGAAATTAACTTGCTTGACGTTCAATTTTTTTTTTTAATTACAAAGAAAGTAAAATACACAAAATTAACACAAAACTCTAGAGTACAGCACTTTTTGCACATCTTGGTACAGTAGCTCCCGAAATTTCATCGGAGGCTCCTGTAAAAAGTGCAGACCCCAGCTTAGAAAAAAATCTATAATCATCAGGCTGTTAACGCACTGATTCCCTTCACGATAGGTATACTAAAATTGGACCTCTCATGCTTGGTTGAAAAGACCAAAACATTGTCTTCAGTCAAAATTATATAAAAAGACGAGAGAATATTAATGGCCTCAAGAGAATCTGTTTCAATAACAAATCATCGATAGCTTATTTTTCAAGCCAACTGAAGTTTTGAGTAAACTCTCTAAAGTTTGGCAGTTAAAGGCAAACCCCGTCCTAGATTCTGCTGACATTCAATTTTTAACTAAGTGAGAAGATGAGAGATCCTCAGAGCGAACTCATGTCCAACTCTATAAAAATGCTATATTTCTTAGACCTATGACAAATGCATTCCCCATATTTAAAAGGGACATAAAACATTAAAAATGACCGACCTGAATTTATACTGTATAGAAAACTAAAAAGGAATATATTGTGGCGATCTGTGATTGGGGTTAGTACTTGGTTGTAACATATGCAAAGTCGTCAGTATTCTGCAATCTTTCTGACTGAAGCAAAAAATGTGATGCTACTCCCTTAACCCCCAATCTCTAATAATATTTATTTTCTTTTTTATTTTTTAATGTTAAGTGATGCTCATATTTAAGAATGTCAACATGCTGAGTCGGGCCGGAATGATTCTGCCCGTGACCCGTGGGCTGCCCGAAGTCAACCAACCCGTGGCTAGGCCCCAACAACCCACTTGGCCCATAGGCAACCCGTTAGGCCTTAGTCGGCCCAAACATTAAATACATTTTTAAATTTTTATACATTTATTTTAAGAGAATTTGAAAAAATTGTTGCTGTATTTTTTAAAATTCATAAATTATAAATTATAGCAT
>JAOTAW010000201.1:6661621-6676073 GCA_025629945.1 Erythroxylum savannarum | reverse complement strand
TAAAGTGTGATGTCAAAACTTATAAGTATGTTTCATCACTAGGCCCATGATGAAGATCTCTCGTATAAGTGAGCTCCCCATATCCAATACATGACACATTGTTAAGAAGTAAATCAGATTTTTGCTATAATTCAAGTTAGCATTTGTAACATTATTCTTGTCAGAACTAGGGACGACAAAGGACCAAGTCAAACTAAGGCTTATAAATTAATCAAGCTTCAAGAAAGTAGATTTGGGCTCAAAGTAGAAATTTGAGAGAATAAAAACTCAAGTTTATGTTAGATTAATTGAGCTTTAGTCTGATCAAGCTGGTTACGTCTAATCTTGAAATTCAACTCGAATCTAGAATTTTTTTGTACTGGGTTTAAGTCTAAGAAAGATAAAAATTTAGAATTAAGCTAAGTCAATCGAGTTTGAGTGTAGCCAAGAAGATACTCTCGATGCTGAAACTCAACCCAATTCTAAAAATTCTTTTTATATTAAACTTGAGTTCGAACTTGAGTTATGTCAAACTAAGATTTGTCTATTAACTTAACCTCTTTTGTCAAACCTAATAAAAAACTTGCATTTTTGTGTGGTTTAAACTTTAAACCCTTATTTTTACCAATAAAAAACAATTTTTAAAATTTGCAAATGGGCTTGGCAAGAGGTGGTTCAAATTCAATCCGAGCAATAATGTCGTTTTAGTATTCATGTTTAAGAAAGTTAAATTAAAACGACATTATATTTAAGGAGAGAGTTTGTGATGAATTTTTAAATATGGGCAAAGTGTAGAGTCCATTAACAAGAATTGGGCTTAGGTCAACCATTGTCCAAATAACTAGAACTAGTTGTTTGGATAGTTGACCCTTACCACTTATAAACCTTTTAACATCTTCATGTCTAGGCAATATGGGACACTCTAACACTAACATCAATTGGTTTTAGGATGGAATCTTACTTAGACTTTTATGTCGTCTAACTTTCTTTCTCGTGTGGGCTTGTAAGCTCATTGTAAATTCTAACATGATATTAAAGCAGGTTGCTCTTATGTTAGTCGTTAACACCTCGAAATGATAGATTATGTCACGTGTTAGACCTACACGTGAGGGACATGTGTTGAAATATAAAGAGTGAGAATTTGTCCCACATTAGAGAAAGTGAGAAAAGAAGACTAACGTATAAGTCTAGTGGATTACTCTACCTATCACCAATTGGATTTAGGATAGAACCTTACTTAGACTTGTATGTGATCTAATTTTCCTTCTTGTATGAGCCTGTAGGTCCATTGTAAATTATAACATAATACTATGCTTTTATAGAGTTTTTAGATTCAATTAAGATTAATTAGAAGAACACAAATGATTTGCCTTTAGTTCCAGACAAGACGGGCAGGTATACGTACACTAGGGGTGAGCATTATTCGGGCCGACCCGAATTAATTTGGGTAATGAAATGTCAAAATTTGGGTAATTCGGGCTACTTCAGGTTATACCCGAAATTTTTTCGGGTTGGGCCAGGTAACGCCGAAAAAAAATCGGATTACCTGATTACCCGAATAACCCTTATAAGTTCTAATAACTCTTCTGTCTTCTCTCCCGAATTAGGTTCCCAATTGCAACAAAAAACAAATCGCCCTCCTCGCTCGCACACGCACTATCGTCTTCGTCTTCGTCTATCGCACGCAGTCCGCAAACATCATCATACACTGATCTAATACACGTTTGAGACTTGAGAGTGCTCACTGCTCACTCACGGTAAGGAGTCCATTTGAACATTTCTCTAACTTCTTATTCTTCTCTGTTCTCTCAATTCTCAAATCAACATACTTGCTATTTCTAGGGTTTTTTGTTGGGTATTTTTCTTCTAACTTCTGTTCTTCTCCTCACTTCTCAGTTCTCTGTTCTCTGCCTTGCTTACGGTAAAAGCGAAACATCATACTCCATTGAGAGTGCTCTGCTCACTGCTCAACTCACGATAAGGAGTCTGTTCATACTTATCTTATGATTAGTAATATTACTAGAAAGAGAGAAATTGTATGTGGAGAAGGTGAAACTTAAAAGAGAGGCGACGTTAGTTTCTAGAGAGAGAAAGCTAGGAATATGTAAGTTAGGGGTTTAATTTTCCTACTACTTCGCTTCTCTAACATCTCTGATCCTTTAACCCTCAAGCTCAAAGTTCTCTTCGTTGTTGCTTTCAATCTGAACATAACATAACGCTCCTACTATGGAGAGTGGCCATTACTAATTTGCGTGCAAAACTTTAATAGATGGATTTTGTTTGGGACCTTTGGGTAATACTTTCTAGTTGTCTTCAGAGTTCAGAAATAGCAGAATGTTGTTGTGGTAGTTTTATGTTAGATTGTCTAAATTGTGCAGCACTTTTAGCTTATCACATTTTCATTTCCTTCTCCTATGTTCTTGATTTAACTTCATCAAAAAGTTAAATCAATCTTTCAACTGTAATTTTGGTCTATTAATGCTTGCTTCTTTTGAAATGATTTAACATATAACACTTGATATAAAAATATTTTTTCACAAAATTTTAAAAATTTGGACTAGTAAGTATTAATTTTATCATCTTTATATTTAAATGATCAAGTTTGAACTTATGATTAATGTTTGAGGCTGAATTTTGATATTTATGTCTTTTCTTTTCTCATAAATTCTTGTTAGGAAGTTTATGCTCTAGAGCTCACTAAAAAAATGTTTGTCAACAATTACTACTTTTCATGGATGTTTTTTCTACAAGCGAGGCTTCGAGGACCGGAAGATAACTACTCCATCAGCATTCAGCAGGCAGCAGCAAGTCAGCAATTACTACTTTTTATGGTTGTTTTTTTTTCTTGTAGAATTAACAAATTAATTATGCTAGTTAATTGAAATATTTTGTTATATTATTAGTGAGATATGAGATATGAGAATGTAATTCAACTAGTTAGTTATTTTGTGTAATTTTTGGAAGAGAACATAAGAAAATTTTGGGTGATTTGGTAAATTTCGGGTTATTCGGGCCGGTAAGTTCGGGTAATTAAAATTTTGGGTTATTCGGGTCAGGTAAGATCGGGTAATTAAAGTTTGATGTTCGAGTCTGGTAAGTTCGGGTAATTAAAATTTATATTCGGGCCAGGTAAATTCGGGTAATAAAATTTCGGGTTCGGATCGGGTAAGATAAAAAATTCGGGTAATTAAGGCCAGGCCTGAACAGTAAAAATTGGGCCTAAATTATCCGAATGCTCGCCCCTGTCGTACACAGTTTGCTAGTAGTTGTACGATTAATTAGAGGATGGCAAGTGACATGGCTTCCAGTCTCAGACATGATGTGCAGATTGCTGTACATTATATACGAACTTTAGACAATACTTAGAAAAAGGATTTTAAAAATAATAAAAAACTTTATTATTAAGAAACATTAATTTTATTTTAGAAAATTTTAGAAATTTCAAATTTTTATCAATAGATATTTTAATAATTCAAAATTTATATTATGCAAATTTTCAATTTAAAAAGAATTATTTATCCTATTAATAAATGATAATGACAAATGAAACATATTTTCATATATTTGTTTAGAAGTAATTATTAATTGTAAGGTTAATATTTATTTACTTTTTAATGATATGATATCATACTAAATATTTAATATTTAACTAAGTTATAATTTTGATATATAAATATTATATAAAGATTTTTCTTATTGAAAGAAATTCACTAAAAATATAAAGATGTCAATGTTATTATTTATTAAAATTCATTATATTTAAAGCTTCAAGTTAAATTTGAAGATAACTTGCAAAAAGGTTGGGTCGCTTATTTAATATCTTTGAATTTCATTTTCAAAAAGCCTGTACATAAAAAAGAAAAAAAAATCAAAGCATCCATCTTCTCTTGAAACATTATTTTTTAATCCGAATTTAATTATCTTCAACTCCTTTAAAATTTTTCTAGAAAAAAGAATGATTTGATTCAATATTTTTAACAATTATTTTTAGAAAATATTTTATATTAATAATATATAAAAAGACTTTTTTGCCACTGATCATATCATTCCGTAAGAGACCTATCTAAGGCTAAAAACATTTATTAATTATTTAAATACTAATAAGGAAGGATTCTTTCTACTTCCACTAATAGTTATTCCTAGAAAATGCTTTGCAGTAATAATAAATAAAATTAATGAAATAATTATATAATAATTAGCATAAATTAATAATTTAATTTATTATTATTATTATTTATTATAATTATACTATTTCTTACCTTTTAAGCGTATTAGATCTTTGTTGTATTAATTTTTATATTTATATTACCTATCAATAAGACAAGTATTTTAGTATGAAAAACAAAATTTTAAAAATACAAAATATGAATTAATATTATATTACCATTTGAAAAAAAAAACTCTAACTAGTTTAGAATAATTTTTTTTTGGTAAATAAGTTTAGAATAGATTTGATGGAACCAGAAAAAAAAAAGTTGTTACTCAATAGTAATTTAATACTCTTCACTATAATATATATATAGTACAACTTTCTTGATAAGAAAATGATACCTATCCAACATTCTTATTTTTTATATCCCTTTATTTTGTTAAGTTCTCTCTTTATGGTTTATTCAATTGATTGTTTCACATTTTTTTAATATGAATTTGATCCCATTTAGTTTACAAAACTTTTATAATTTGAATGAAAACTATAAATTAGAGGGATCAACTTGGAGTCAACGATGGAGCCAAGCTTGTTAGGAGATCCATATCTCTCAAGCCTTTCCCTATACACGATCACCCCACTCGCCTTACCATTTAACATCGAACTTATCCCTTCTCCAATTCCCACCAAATTCTAAACTTTAAATAGCGTTTGGTTAACCTTCAAGAACAGAGAAGGAATTGAATAATGATTCTTTAGAAATAGAAATAGAATAGACGAAGAATATAATAGAATATATATTATTTAGTTTGATTTATTTTAAAGAATTTCTAATGATAATATAATGTCTATGTTTAGTTTGAAAACATAAATTTGAAATGAAAAATAAATAATTAACAAAAAAAATCAAAATATCCATTAATTTCCTGGAACTATATCATCATCATCGTCGTCATTATTATTATTATTATTATTATTATTATTAATTTTCTTATATTATTATTATTATTAATTTTCTTCTTCATCATCATCGTCATCATCATCATTATTATTATTATTATTATTATTTTTCTTATATTATTATTCTTCTTCTTCTTCTTCTTCTTCTTCTTCTTCTTCTTCTTCTTCTTTGGATTCCTTAAGGATATTTTTGTTCAACAAGTCCTCATTTTTATTCCTAACCCACTTGGAATAGATAAAGATAAGGAGAGGATAGGTTTAGTTATTCCCCAAACTCAAGGAGTAAGTAAATCTTTGGATTATATATTCTATATGTTTTCTTTAACCAAACAAGAGAATAACTTATTATCAATAATAGATCAGGAATGAAATGGTAATTCTAGTCAACTAAACACCTCATTACTTGATTCTTCCTGTGACCCTTCTTCATGCTTGCATCTCTTAACCCAAAAACCAAGCGACCTAACCCCTCTATGAAAACCAATTCCTTTATCTTAGCCTAACCTCTGCAAATATTGAAAAGGACTTCGAAGAACTCAAAATCTCATAACATAAAGAATAACTAGAGCCAAGTAGTAGATGACCATATCCCTTAAGAAAAGTTTAAATTATTTCCTGTGCAATTAAACGGAGAGCCCTTTATAATAGCACCACCTGTAGAGGTCCTCAGAGCTAGAGCCCTGAGATGTAACATAGTTTTATTTAGATATTTCCTACCTAAAATATTTTCATTCCCATATTAAAACCAAGATAAAAGCCAACTAAGGAAAAATTAGATTTAGAAAATGCACTAATCAATGAAGAATATTTCTTGGTCTTTAGATGTGAAAGTGGGGTGGGAATAAGCCTTTAAAATGGGACAATGACACATTATAGTTAAGCCCCTATTATTACAAAAGTGTAGGCTAAGTATGTCTCTAAATGAAAGTATCATTAAGAAAATACCTATTTGGGTAAACTTTCACAATGTATCATTAGAATACTGGTCTACAATAAGTTTAAGCTATCTTTTTAGCTCGATAAGGAAACTTATTTACTTAGACAAACAAATAATAGGCTTATTAAGAATTATATATACCTGTAATTGCTAGAAGTTGAGGCTTAAAAAATTACCTATTACTTTGAGTCTAAAGAGACTAAATGAAGAAGGAGGTTTAATGGAGTCTAATATATTACTTACTTATTAATAAAAACTTGCATCACAGACTGGAAAAAAATATTGGAAACTTAGGGGGATAATTTATCATTAGAGAAAGTTATGAATTGGTGAGCTCAGTCTCAATACACAAATGGATAAAGGGAAAGGGGAGACTTAGTATGATTTGTAACCAAATTTTCCTTTAATAAAACATCATGTTTCTTTTGAAACTCTATAAAGCAAATATGTCTCTAGGAATGAGGAACTATTTTTACAATCTACATAATCCAAGATTGATGGCTCCACACTTAAACTTTTGAAGAGTCATATTTTAAAGATTAGAATCTAATGGATATGTGGAATAAGGAATTGATATAGGAGAATCCAACAAAGTAGGCTTGGGGAACAGAGGGTAAGAAGGAAGCTAGCAAACATAAGGAGGGCAAAGTTGAAGAGAGCCCTTCAAGCAAGTATGATGATATAAAGTTACTAGGGTTAGTTTAAGAAGGAGATTAGGGAGGAAATTAAAGAAGAAAGGACACATATTCCTAATTTCTTCCCTATGATTGTAGCTTGGGTGTGAGGGATATGAATTGCCTAAAAAAGAAGTAGGTAATACATAATTATCTGTGAGATAGAAAACCTTGCGTAGTAGGTCTATTAGCAACAAAATAAAGGAGAATAAGATTCGCAACTATGGATGGCTTTTTGGGAAGCCTTATAATATATTAATTAACCATTAAATTCACTATAATGGTGGAATTATAGTTGTTTTTAACCGTGACCTTGTTAAGGTGCATTAAACCAAAATTTTTAACCAGTTCATTCACTTGGTGGTTAGTTTTGATTAGGATCCATATTGCATTAAATTTACCTTCACTTATGTTGCAAATCATAATTTCTAAAGATTCAATCTCTAGAGAGACTTGATATCAATAAATTCCTCTATTCAAGCTATACGGTTGATGTTAGGGGATTTTAGTAATTCCCTTAACTCAAGAAGCTAAGTGAGAGAAGCTTGAAAAAATATTGAGAAATAGTGAGTTTATGAATTTCTTAAATAATATATATTTGATTGATTTAAGATTCGATGGAGTTTTCTTTCACCTAGAGTAATAAATAGGAACGAAGCTAGCTCATTAGGAAATAAACTCGATACACCTTTAGTTAATCCCTTATGTCCCTCTAAATACTCTAATAGCATACATATTTTATGCTCCGCGTTGCTTATACCATAATCCCAATGAAATTTTTTTAGGAACTAACTCTGAAAAAGCTTAAATACTCCTTCAAGTTCTTCAATTTTCTTTCTAAGCTTGAATACTTTTAAATTACTATTAGTAAGTTTATGTATATACAATTTGAGGGCTTTGAGTCATATAAGTGTGTAAGGAAGCTTCAAGAAGTAAAGAGTGACTGAAAAAGATTCATAAGGAAAAGATTAAACATACTGACGATGTAATTATTCAGGCCAGAGAGGAATTAAATTTTGTTCATTAAGAAATTAATAGTATCTCATTAGGTGTTGATTTCAATGCCAATGACAGGAAGGCTCTCAATACTTATATCTAGGCACTGGAGAAGAACCACTCATTTTTAAAACAAAAGGCTGAGGTTATCTAGTTGCGAGAGGGTGACAAGAATACAAGTTACTTTCCCAACTTAATCTTGTATAAAAGAAATATTAACAAAATCTTGTCTTTAGAAAACTATGTTGGAGAGGCCATCAATGATCAAGAAGAATTTTAAAAATGACCTTAAATTACTTCAAACATTTCTTGGAGACCTCTAACAATGTTTGCTCACATGTGCAAGATCAAGGAAGTAAACTTTGACCCTTTAACTTAATAATAGAAGGAGATGTTAGTTAAACCTTTCATCGCCATGGAGATTAGGCAAGCTCTCTTTATAATTAACTATAATAAAGGCCTAGGTCTAGATGGACTAAACGTAAGTTGCTTTTAGAATATTTAATATCTAAGTAGAGATATGATTACTAAAAACATAATGGAATTCTTCCCAAATGGAAGAATTTTGAAGGAATTCTTCAAAACTTATATGATCCCTATCCCTAAAAAGTATAATACTAGCTTATTGAATGATTATAGATTGATATCATGCTACATTGTAATCTATAAGATCATTTTAAAGATGCTTGCTATAAGACTAGTGGAAGTGTGTATTATAAATCTAATATAGGGAACTTTTATCCAAGGAAGGAGTCTATATGACAATCTATTTCTAGCTCAAAAACTCTTTAAAAGCTATTAAAATAAAAAACCTTTAAAAAGTTGCTTAATAAAAATCGACTTAGATAAAACTTTTGAATTAGTCAAATAGAGATTCCTCCTTAATTCTTTAAATATTTTTAGGTTTCTAGATTCTTTATTTTTGGGATTAAGAAATGCATCTCCATAACTTCTTTTGTTATACTTGTTAATGGTAAGTATATCTCAACTTTCTACAGAGCCAAAGGGTTGAGACAAGGAGATATCCCCTTATCTCTTTACTTTATACATTGAGGTTCCAACTAGGATGATTGCACACAAGATTAAGTAGGACAATACTTTTAGATTCCATTAAAAAAATGCAAGAAACTAAAGTTGCCAACCTTTCTTTTACTAATAACTTCCTACTGCTATGTAGGGCTAATTCAAATTTTGTCAAAATACTAATGGATGGCTTGCAGTCTTTCATCTGTATACATGGTTAATCATTAAAAGGTATAAAAAGATGTTTATACGTATCAAATGATGCTAAGAAATTGAGGGGATCACTCTATGGGATTTCAAGACTCAATTGTTAGGATCTAGCTTTTAGATGCTTGAGTATCTCAATCTCACATAAAAGAATCACTTACAAAGATTGCTAGCCTTTCTATAATTTAATTCATAAGATAATTGACCATTAAAATAACAAGTTCCTATCTTTTATTAGCAGATTATAACTAATCCTAGTTATACTCAACAATCTCAACATTCACTAATGTTGTCACTTACACATGCCTCATAATATGATTAAGGATATTAAAAAAATGTTGAAGAACATTCTCTAGTCTGACAAATTAGATATATATGTTGATCAATTTTTATCTAATATAAAATCCTCAATATTTTGAAAGTATACATGTCGTAACTTGTAGTAATTGAGGTGTCGATCCAATGAGGAACTAGCTAAAACTAATTGAATCTTAACTTTGTCTAAGGTTACAAAAATGTGATTTAAATGAAAATAAAAATAACTTGAAAATTAAGCAATCAAGTTGAGTTGAATGAGATTAAAATTCCAAAATTAACACAATTAAATCAAATAGAGCACTAACCACTTAACAATTGAGTTATCGCAATAAAACAAGATCAACCCATTATAAGAACATAAGATTCATTTTTTTTACTACCTTAACTACTTCTGATTCAATCGGTATCAATCCTAGATTTTTCAAAGGGTTGATTATTCTCTCCCAAGATCTAATCATTTAACCCTAACTATTAATCCCTAATTGATTCCAAAATTCTGATTTTGCAATCTCTCAATTAACAAAAATAGCCTACGTTTACAATTAGTTCTTAAGTGATATATTAGATAATTGGGTCCACACATAAGATCTCTTTTTGTATGATTATCATTTTGATATTTATGTGATCTATTAGGCTGTTAATTCTCATTACCTAACCTAATCATGTTACTATCAATTCAATCTCTATATTTATTGTCGAAGTATGCAAAAACCATAAATATCATTATACCTAAACATTTCATTGACATCAAAAGAAATTAAGTCACAAAATGATTTAAGAATAAATCCTACAATGAAATTAGAACATAATTAACATCATGTTCAACATTCTCAAATCCAAGTCATACATCAAGATCAAGTAAATAAACAAGAGAAAGTAGAAAAGAACATGAAATGGCTAGGTTGGAGTGACTGGACAGCAGTTGTAGATGCTCCTTTTCTCTACTCTCCTTCTTACTCTTCCTTATGTTCTTTCTCAGTTTGGAAAATGGTGGTTAGCTCTAATTAGGGTCATTTAATGTTCTTCTATAGTTCTTTGGTCATTTTGAATAAAAACTAGGTTTTATCTAAGTCAAAATGTCCAAAAAGACCCTCCAAATATCAAAATAGAAGGAGCTCCCCGTGTTTGCCAAGCGTCCGTCACAATCGTGATAGGGGTATCACGATTGTTACCCAGTGAAAATGTCTTATGTCATGATTGTGACATGGGTGTTACAATTGTGAACTTATGTGAATCTCATTTGTCAAGATCGTGGCCCTAAGGGAGACCTTCTGTCATGATCTTGACCTAGCCTTCTTGTCCAAGCTTGCTACAACTTCCTTCAATTTTCATCATCTGAGTTCATACACTAATAAACACATCAAAACACCTCAAGAACACAAAATTAAGGTCCATATCATCATGCCCTAATCCACATAACACTTAAAAACATAAACACACAACCAAATTAATATAATTTTAAGCCTAACATGCAAAACTCATCAAATCAAAACCTATAGACACACTAAAACACCTATCAAAACATAATGTAAATTACAAATATCAATATCCTTTAGAGTTAAGGTTAGATGGTTTGAGGTCTACAAAACTAAAAACAAGAGGGTTAAGGGATAAACTCATATAGTAATATAAATAAGATGCTTTTATTAAAATGTATATAAAAGATTTTACAGATTTTGAAACCATTTACATCAAGTGGATGCACTTATATATTATAAAAGATCAATGTTACTTGAGCATTAGACCCAATCTGAGAAAATCTTGGATGATTAACCAAATGCTGAAACTTAGAAACTTTATAAATCAAAAGATAAAAAGTATTGATGGGAAGGCTTTTTTTTTCCTAAATGAGAAAAGAGATATAGAGGGATATTGGGACATTTAAAACTAAATTGGGAAACCTACAGAGGTTTCTTGGTTTTGACCTTAAATGAAAAAAGAGACCTAGAGGGATACATAAGCACTTAAAACTAAATTAAAAAACCTAAATAGGTATCCAGAGTTTTGACTCAAATGAGAAGAGAAACCTTGAGCATTATCAAGGCACTTAAAAACTAAAATGGAGAACTCAGTGAGGCGTCTATAGTTTTGGCTCAAATGAGATGAGAGAATAAAGGAATATCTAAGAACTTAAAATAAATTAAAAAATTGAGATAGGTGTCTAGGATTTTTCCTGAATGAGAAAGAGACCTAGAGGAGCATTTAGGCATCGAAACTAAATCAAAAAACCTAAAGGCCCCGTTTGGTTGACAGGAAAGTAAAGTTAATTTGGAATATGATTCCTTGGAAAATAAATCTGTAGGAAAGTAAAGATATTTATATGTTTGAATACTTATAAGAATTCTAATAGAAAAGTTGGGTAGATTCTTATTATAATGTTTGGTATGCAACAGTATTTTATAGAATGTAATTTAATTTTTACTTATTTTTCCAATTATATCCCTGAACAAAAATTAAAATAATTATTAAATGTTATATTACAAACAAACGAAAAAGCAAGTTTTTTATTAATCTTCTCTCGTATTGAAGAAGCTTGTGTCTTCAAACCTCATCCCCATCAACAAGAGCGATGTCGTCCTCATCTGCTCTCCTAACTCCATCCATTTCCCAGTCTGCTTCTTGGCCATCGTCTCTCTCTGGGCAATAACTTATTTTTTTGATTGTATCCCTTTTACAAACTAAATCAGTGTAAAGTGTTGATTTAGGAAGAGAAAGAAAGAGTATTACAGGCTTCAATGGCTTCCTCACCGAAACAGGAAGACCCATCATCAAGTATATGCATATCTTAGCAGTAAACAGTATACGATGAGAAAAACAAGAGAACACAGGATTCATCTCATCGTATACTTCCAAAAAGCATTAAGAAAAAAGAGGATAGACCCCTTCAATAATACAGTGGACATGCAAATTTGTACAATAGAGCTGTCAGGAGGAAGAAGAGGCCCTCTTACACAGATCTGAGAGAATATTTATGCTTTATTATTTTCTCAGCCATCAAGAACAACATATAAAACAACCAACACTGATGCTCTGCAACAACATATTTTTTGCGCAGAGAAGGTTGAAATCTTCGATTTACACAGATACAACATTGGAAAATAAATATGACAAGACATTTACCGGAGGGCGAAGGGAAGAGATGTGCAGTCTAGAGAGGTTTAGAGATTTTATTATTCTTTTCGTACTAACGGTGGAAGAAGAATGTTTGAAAAGGTGGTAGTGATTTTGTTGGGTCCGACCAATTGAGCTATAGCTCAATTGGTAAGAGGCGTGTTGTTAAACAACAACAAAACCCTGAGGTCTCGAGTTCGAGTACCAGAGGGGACAATACCGATTAAGGGTTGTGGTTGGCGGGGGCTGGGTTGGGCCTTGCCGGCGCTGGGCGCCTGGAACTCCCCGGACCCAACAAAAGCTATGCTGGAATATTCATTTTGATTAGAAATGGGAATGAGATTTTAAGGATTCTTTCTTTTGTGTATGCTTGTGTAAATTTTGGGTTGTGTATGACTTTTGGAAGAGGAATGCGTATAAGCATATCCTTCTTGGTTGAGATTGCTTTTGGTAAATTGTTTTGATTAGGCATGTTGGAAATCAGATAAGTGTAGGGACTGACTTGGTAGTGGGTGAATATGAGAAGTTATTGTGTTCCCATCTTTCTAACGCCATAAGGTATGCAATTTTTTGATATCGGGGCTAAAAGTTATGGTGTTTAGAAGTTCTGTTGTTGTTTAGGGTGAAATTGACAAACAGTCACATTGTCGTGAACTTTTGACCCTTTTATAGACTGAAATTGTTTTTGATTCCTTCTAGAAAGTTGTAGAGCGTTCTTTTATCTTTCCAACAGTATAAAGTATGAAATTTTTGGATATCAGAGTCAAAAGTTATGATTCTTGTAAGTGTAGACATTCTGGGTAGAAAAGCAGACGAAAGAAAAGCAGACGGAAGAAAGCAGACGGAAGAAAACAGACGGAAGAAAGCAGACTATAGAAAAGCAGACGGAAGAAAGCAGACGGAAGAAAGTAGACGGAAGAAAAGCAGACAGAAGAAAAGCGGACGGAAGAAAGCGGACAATAGAAAAGCAGACGGAAGAAAGCAGACAATAGAAAATGAGACGATACAGAAGGTAGAAGACAGAATTTGCCTTTGAGGTCTTTATGAAAGTTGTAGATATCGAAGTCCTTTTTCCAATGGTCTGAAAATAAAGTCAATCCAACATCTGTAGAAAAAGTTATGGCATTTGTACTGATACATGTACATTCCAAGTAAGGGCAGAAACGTGTTAGAGTCTTTTGGCCATAACTTCTTCTCTAGACATCCAAATGACTTGATTCTTGAACCATTGGATTAATAAGACCTTATTCTTCATCTATACAAAAATTTGAAGCTATCTGAATTGTATGGAGAGAGTTTCAGTGAAAATAGTGAGACGGATACAGTGAGTGTGTTCTTCAATCTTATGAACTGGTGTTATCTCACTGAACATACTTCAGTATTTTGATGTTTTTGGATCAGTAGAGGTTTAAATGAGATGGTTTTGGAGGCTTTAGAAGCTTAATACCATGAGGAATAAGTGTACCGAAGTAGCCGATCTGAATTTCTAATTGGAACTTTCCCAATTGTTTTTGATCTCTAAGTTGGGTGTTGAGTCCTCCATGCTTTTATGAATTCCGAATGTTGGACTTCGGAAACGGGGTCCAACAAGCTCGAACTCGTGAGCCGCCACGAGTGTGAGTGGCTTCTGGTTCTCCGAGGCTCGCGATTGTGAGCCGGCTTCTTTTCGCCTCGGCTCGAGATCGCGAGCCAATTGCTTTGTTTTTTTTAATTTTTTTAGTTATTTAAATTTTTTCCATTCTTTTGCTTATATCTTTTCCGTCTGACATCCGATTGATCCGATTTTTGAAGAGTTGGATTAATAAGATATTCCTCTATTTTTTTATAGAGGATTATGAATTTTTGAGAATAAATTGAGGATGATTGATTTAATCAAAGTGAGTGGGATAATTTTCTGAACATGGTTAAGTATTTTGAGAAATTCTTGATCTTTGGAGATCCGATTGAACTGATTCTTGTTGCAAAATAGAATAGAGACAGGGGGCTACAAGTCATGTGAAGGAATTGAATTTTAATTTAGTCGCTAAGATTTTCAATTTCTGAATTGAAATTGGGTATAGTGTTCGGTCTTGGATTATCTAAGTGCTGAAAGTGTTTTGG
>JAOTAW010000201.1:6457216-6476352 GCA_025629945.1 Erythroxylum savannarum | reverse complement strand
TGCATGAGTCTTGAATTTAATGCAAAAGAATTTCACCAATTGTAGGAATTTGGGTTGTCTAGTTATTACAAGTATGCAACTAATTTCTTATCACTTTAGTATTTTATTCTGATGAAGAAGGAGTAGAGATAAATGTTTAAAAATGATAAGTAGGTTGCATATCAGCATGTTAGGTCTAATGTTGGATTGGAGATTTCTAGAATTATACTTAAAGATAATAAATTTTGGTCTTAATGTCAATTTGTCATTCGAGTTTGTGATTATTTAGTAAGGATACTTCGTCTAACTGATAGTGATGAGAAGATAATAAAGGGTTATTTTATGATGTCATAAAGAGGGTGAAGAAGGCAATCAAGGTCAATATGAAGAATATGTCTTATTTGTACGTACCTTATCTTACAGACATTAATGAGAAATGGAAAAGACAACTTTACTCTCTACTGTTTATAGATGGGACATTTTTAAATCCTAGTGTTTATTTCATACTAAGGTTTATAAAGAAAGTTTAATAAGAGAATGTTATTAATTATTACAACAATTGTTGCCTATGAGATGATTCAAGATCTCATAAGCTCACAAATGTAGATTGATAAGGATGCTTCTAGTGATTTTGGGATGCCAATTGCTATTCGTCAAAGAGACAAAATTAATCTAGGTTTTTTTTTACTTTTATTACTTGTTGAAAATTAATCGTCACTTTATTTTATTTACAAAAATTATTTTATTTTCTTACAATTGCTTGGAGGGACTAATTCAGAAGAGGTGTTGTAAAATTGCAAAGGTTTGCAATTCAAATTCTGAGCCAATGTATAAGTGCAAAAGGGTGTAAAAAGAATTGGAGCACATTTGAAATAAATTATTCCAAGAAAAGGAATAGATTGGAGTATAAAAGATTAAATGACTTGGTCTTTTTTATATAATTTAAACCTTTTGGAAAGGTATGTTATTATCATTATTAAGTTGGATATATTTTTTTTATAATTTCTTAATAATTTAATTTATTTGTTTATTAGAACTCTTAATGGAACAAGTAGTTCCGCATATCCAATTACCTTAACTATATCAATATTTTGGCGAATTAGGTTTATGAGGAATCGGGTTTAATAGATGAGAATAATTTGGAAGATAATCTTAGATGAGAAAGTGATAACATGTCATTTAATGCAATGAAATTAAATGATAATGATAATGACGCTCTTCTCAATGTTGAGGATTTTGTACCAAATGAAAATTAAGGTCAATGCAACTTGAGCGAGTATTCAATTGAATGAAGTTCTAGTTTTTATTTCTCTTCTTCTTTTAATTTTATTTGTATTTTATGTATATGTTAAGTTATATATATGCAATATAATATAATTGTAAATGTTTTTTCTTAAGTTTCACTTCTAGTTAATTGTTTCTTCGACATAAACTCTTGTTGTAAATTATAATAATTAGAGAGTTACAAATATTTACTAGTCTTTTTAGTTAATGTTTTGATGTAATTATTATTTATTATATGATAAAATTGGAATATTTTAAACACTTTGTATTGTCTTTAATTTTACATTTGTATGATTATCAAATGATCTTTTTTATATTAATTATGGTTATTATTTATATGTGAAATATGTGAAAATTAATATTAATACAAATAAATTATTATTGTTAATTTTAAATTTAAATCGTTATTATTATAATTTTTGAAAACATAGTTGGTGTCATATAAAATATTAAGAGACTATTTTATAATTTTAAGAAAAAATTAGAAACTATTTATAAATTTTAAAAATTAGTCAAAATAATAATATTAGTTCTGATAATATCTCCCTAGAATCAAATTCATAAAATTGTTAAGAGAATTAGAACCCCAAGTCAAAGACACTTTTGCGTCCTTATGTTCACATTCATGGGCTCCCACTCAGAGCAGAGCGTACAGGAAAAGATAAAATTGATTGACCCACCGATCCTCCTCACCGATGGGCTCCTTCTCTTTTAATCAAGGATGCGTATCCTCAGGCTTTGACAGCTGATGAATGATGATAATAATAATAATAATAATAATAATGAAAAAGGAAGTGACTATTTTCTCTTTGTTTTTGTCTTCGTTCGACCTCTGAATCTGGTAAGACTCTTTCATTTGAGTTCTCTTTTCTTGGGTAAAGCATCATCCTTTTTTCATCATGATACATATTTCATTGCAGATGCTGAATCAAATATTATTATGTATTTTGATTCAGCATGTTCCTTGTGCTTTATCGATCAAGCGGTTTTAGGATAAACGTTGGGGCTTTCTGGTAGTTCTTATTGCTTTGAGTAAGAACATTAACTGCTTTGAAACCCTATCGGGTGATCATGGAAATCCAAAAGAAGTTGCCTTTGGGGACAAAAGGCAAAATGAACCAAAGACGAATGAAAATAGCGATTGAATAACTTACTAGCTGCTGCTTTTTGACTCAGCTGCTATTCCTTTAGTCCTAAGAAACCAACATCAATGATCAGCAGCCATTATCTATTCTTCGTCCTACTTTATTGAAGTTATTAGGTATCACCTGGGCCTTGATTTCGGTTCCGGAGATGGGTTCAGTGGGGCCTTTGCAATCATCTCAGGAAACGGTCAACCGCTGGTGAAACATCACTTGTCAAAATTCCAGATAGATAGCTTTTTAACTAAGCGTAAAACTATACTTTTGGAAGAACAATGAGAAGATTTATCATGTGTTAGCTCTTCAAGTTGTTGAATTTCTCTATCGCTTCGTGTGTATGAAAGTTGAATTCTATCTACTTTGATTGATCAAGGGCCATCACATTTGTGGGGGATGAGATTTTGTCTGCAACGTGCCATTCATCAGTGCGAGTGTTGTTATAAGTTCACAATTGTACAATTTCTTCCTATTTTCTACATAATCTTAATTGAAAATTTCAATTTCTTCAGAGCATCATCTTCAATGTTTATTTTAGATTCGGTTAGGATCATAAGCTAATCTTGTAATGCAATGATCAATTCCAGCTGTGATCACCACTGAAACTTGATACCGAAGGACTTGATAATGGACCATCGAGAGAGGCTATATGCAGAGACATGGGACAAATCGATGCCTTCAGAAAATGAATTTACAAAAGAAATATCCTCAGAGGACACATTCTTCACAAATTTCAGACTGCTGCAAAATCAGAAAAAGTTGGAAGATAATGGGCATAAGATTAAACCATTTTTTCAAGATTTCTGTAGAACATCTATAAGCCAACCTTCACATTCTCAAGCTGACAAAATGCAAGATTGGGATCCTAGAGCTATGCTTAACAATCTCTCTTTACTGGAAAAAAAGATACATCAGCTTCAAGATTTGGTGAATTCTATTGTTGGCCAGACAGGCCAGGTTTCAGGGCAGGTTGATCAACTTGTAGCTCAGCGTCAGCAGCTCATCACTGCTGAAATCACTTCCATAATTGTTCAGTTGATCTCTACTGCAGGAAGTCTTCTCCCATCAGTGACTGTGAGGCACACTCTTCCTACAACCACCACAAATGGACAGTTTGGACAGCTTAGTGGACTTCATGTTTCTTCCAGGGAGATCATGAACAATGTTGTACAGTTACAAAGCTTGCAGCATGGTTGTGCAAGTAACGCTTCTGAACCAAACTACTATGCTGCAGAGAATGAACCAAAAGATGAAGATGCTGATGGAGAGAACCTTCCACCCGGTTCTTATGAGATCTTACAACTGGAAAAAGATGAAATCCTTGCACCACATACGCACTTCTGCAACATCTGTGGGAAGGGCTTCAAGAGGGATGCAAATTTGAGGATGCACATGCGGGGTCACGGTGACGAGTATAAATCTCCTGCTGCACTTGCTAAACGCCACAAGGAGCCCGGCTCTGAACCAGTCCTTGTTAAGAGGTATTCCTGTCCCTTTGCTGGTTGCAAGAGGAACAAAGATCACAAAAAGTTTCAGCCTCTGAAGACGATATTGTGTGTCAAAAATCATTACAAGAGAACTCACTGTGATAAAAGCTACACCTGCAGCAGATGCAACAACAAGAGGTTCTCTGTCCTCGCGGACCTCAAAACTCATGAGAAGCATTGTGGAAAAGACAAATGGCTCTGTTCCTGTGGCACCACCTTCTCAAGGAAAGATAAGCTCTTCGGACACATTACTCTGTTCCAAGGGCACACCCCAGCAATTCCCAATGATGAAACTAGCGGAAAGGCTGCTTTATCCGACAAAGGGGATAACAAAGAAGTAGGTGATACAGTTGGAAATATGAATTTCAGCTTTGGTTCTAATGATGCCAATGGAAGTGAAGTTCAAAGCATTGTAGATGGGAAGGGGAGTTTAGATGATCATGCCAGTTATTCCCTACCACTGAGCTTTGACACGTTAAATTTTGGAAGATTTCAAGAGTTCCCACGAACCTTGTTCGATGATTCAGAGAGTTCATTCGCTTTCCTAATATCAGGGTCTTCTGAATATAATAAAAAAACCAGGGGGGAACCCAGTGCTAGCAAGTTTTCTTGACAGTATTGCTTTGATCATGTAACAATTGCAGGTGATGTAGTTTCCTGAATTGACAGCATAGTTGATTATTATCCGTTCACATTATTCCCAATTTTGATTATTATGAAAGTAATGCATGCTCGATTCTTCTTTAAGCATGCTAGAGATTCAACCTTGGATTTCATAATGCTAAGTTCTAAAAGGAAGTGTTTTAATTTTTGTTAATTAAAAACAAACAAACTTTACTAAATTTTACAATTATAACCTGAACTTAAAAAAATGACAGTTAAATACTTAAGCTTTCAATTTTTTTCAATTCTAGTTCGACATTAGTATTTCTGTTAAATTTGCTGGCATAGTTTGTCACATATTCCAAAAACCTTAACTAATAATACATGTCAGTCAAAATTAACATAACTAGCGAAGATTAATGAAACGACATTGGTTAATCACATAATTAATATGATGCCGTTGTTAAAAAATGACACAATTTAACCTTAATCCCTAAATCAATTTACTATATCTCAACGCCCTCAATCTTTGTTTTCAATTTATTCTCTTCGTTTTCAATTTATTTTCTTAAAGCCCTCATTCTTCTTTTTCAGTTTGTTCTCTCGACTCCTTCAACCCTTCGTATGAATTTGTTCTCTCGATACTCGAAGTTACTCTCGCATCGCAATGCATGAGCAAATTCTTCGTTTTCAATTTGTTGTCTCAACCCTTCTCACATCACAAGAAGTTCATTTTGCTCTCACATCACAAAAGCTCATTTTTAACAATTTTAGTTATATTATTAAATGACTTTGTTTCATTAATCTTCATTTGTTAGTCTTAATTTAAGCTGACATTTATTATTAGTTAGGGTTTTTGGAATACATGATAAGTCATGTCAGTAAACTTAACGGAGACACTAACGTCGGGCTAGAATTGGAAAAAAAATTAAAAATTTAAACATCTAATTGTCACTTTTTAAAATTCAGACTATAATTACAAAATTGAACAAAGTTTGAGAATTTTTTTGTAATTAACCTTTTTATTTTTTTGAGTTCATTAGTTTCCCTTCTTGTGTACATGTAAATAAGTGTTGATACAAGACGTATGTTATAAGACATCAATTCAATGGGACTTCATGGAATTGAATTAACTCTTATCCACTCAGATGTATTGTTTGATTAATTCTGAAGACAAATTGATTAGAGTGAAAGTTAAACTTTCTTTCTTTGTTTTTTGATACAATTTTCTGATGGACTATAAATTAGCCTTTCACAAAGTAACCATGATTAATATGTTTGAAGTTCTAATATTAAGTTGTTTAATGCAGCAGTTCCTTTCTTAAATGAGAAGCCCTAAAAGGAGTCCCTTTGAGTTAAAAAAAGAGGTCGAGTCTAGAATGAAGTATTTTTTAAAATCCAATTGGAAGTTGGAACAGTAAGGGGATCTATAGAGCATCTCAAGTTTATACTTAGTTCAATTTGTAACTCATGAACTTGATCTTGGTTATAAGTTGGATTTTTTGTTAAAAATGTTTAATTCCAACATGTCAGCATGTTTAAGATAGTTGGATAAAATACCTAATCATAGGATTTTTCATAAAATTACACAACTCAGCCGAATATACCGCTCTGGACCTGAGCAATAGAGACTTCAAAATCGAACTTACAAAGACCATTTCAGAAATATTCGAAGAAGCTAATTTGGGAGGCAATAATTTATAAATCATGATGCTATATTAATCTATGAAATAATTATTATGAACAATATTTCATCCATCTGGTGAAATTGCGGAACAGATTTAACTTCACCTAAGACACGAGAGTGTCAAAGATAAATAGCAAATGCTTTCGTATGTTATTAGAGAAAAAAGTATTCCCAAATTTCTTCTTGGTAAACACCTGAAATGAAAGTTTATCGAAGAGTAGCATAGCTAAGACAGAATTATGGAGGCTATTGGATCACTTTCAAATATATAATTATCGAAGATATCATTCCCATATACTTGAGAAAAGGAAGTTGATTTCTCTCCTGCCAGGAGAAAAACCTGATGATACATAAAAATTGACGAAAATCATATCACATGTACTATCTCACCTTCAATATTCTCTCTTTACAACCTCCTAAACTGGTCTAATGGTTTCAAAAACCTACCCGCCTCTAACTAAATACTCGGATACAGTAAGTTACAACAAACACCTTCCTTCTCTTCTTTTCTATTTTCACTTCTTTTAATGTCTGTTAAGCCTTCATAAATCATAACATTAAATGGCCCTATTTAGGTGACGATTTTACTTACAATGGTCAAAATCTATGAACTGCTGTTTTGCACGGCCTGTGATACACATCTATCTTCAAGAATCTGAGGGCTTAAGATTTTTCGAAGAGAACGATATTGCAGGCGAACATTCTCACCACTTCCAATGATCTTAAGCAAATACCTGGAGTAATGGGAAACGTTCTTTCAGAAATTACAATTAAAGCAAGCATATTGTTAGGAAATTTCCCACAACCAACTAATAAGATTATCGCTTTACTGCCATGAGACATAGGCCTGAGTTTCCACTCAAAGAACGGAGCCATTACGGAGATTAGTCCATAAAGGGAGGATTTCGTTTGCATTTTAAAATATTGGGGCATCGTACTTTTATTTTAAGTATGGAAGAGACTCAAGGATTATAGAAGAATTGATACACCACAAGACCACTGACGGGGGAAAATGCAGAGATTGAAAGACAAAGTTTGACATGCAAAATGCAGAAGAATAGGATAGAACATAAATGATCACCAATTTCATTACCAAGTAGGACAAATGAGGGGGTAATCTGGACCACCTGGTTTTACTTACTTTCAGATAATTGGCTTGAAATATAGAAGAATAGCCAAAACAGATGCAAAACGGCCAACCAAGTGTTTAACATCATCATATGTTGAGTAATTCAATCGAGTATTACTAGGCTAAATGTGGAAAATAAAGAGCCCTCTCAACTTACCAACCATTGAGACATTGAGATGTAATGATTGCTTCCTTCCCAACAAACTTTTCAGGCGTCCTTCTATTTCCCTGTACACATTTGACATCCTTCAAATTAGTCATCTAACAAAGCAACTGATAACAGAACAAGTCAAGAAACCGTTGAAAACAAACCTTTATTATTACTTTCTCATTCACAGCAAAAGGATATTGCACACCTTTAGGTAATCCATCACTAGAAGCTAAGTCTCCATTCTCCTGAAGGAAATTAACGCATGAGCTCATTGGTTTGAAACTACCACTCTTTCTTTTGACACACGTCATGTTGCAATAGATAGAGCATAAATATTTTTATTTTCTTTGAATGTAACTTGCTAGAAATGTTGTTTATTATACCTACGTTTGCTAGAGGATAAATATTCCATTCATAATTCAAACATCAAATACACAGCATAAATTTATCAGAATCCAAATTTCATGAAAGAACAATTGAAGATTTCCTGAGTTAGACTCACATATTCACTTAAATGGTAACTAAAATTTGTTAGTTATAACAAACATATGCACAAAATTCAACTTCATGCCTTTTTACTGACATCCATAAATTGACTTCACAATTTGACCGGTGGTGATTTGTCGACTTGGCAATAGGCCAGACTGGACCATGTCCCAATTGCAAAGCCCAAAAATTTTCCCACTAGGTCTGACCCCGGCCCAAAGCTTAGTAAAATTGGACTTTACCTATTGACTTTCGAGCTGGGCTTGGGCTTTTATGCCAACTCTAGTAATTGGCATATAAACTATTGCAAGGACAAGAAACTTAGTTTTCAGTCAATTAAAAACTCAACCAACAGAACTTTCCCCCAAATAAACGAATGATTGCAAATGTTTCAATAGGCAGCATTTAGACAAAAGAATCAGAAATTTACAAAAAGAAAATAGTCCAGAAAACTTGTTAAAATTTCAAGTCAGACATAACTATTTGCCATCAGACTACCTGGGTTCTCAGCCTTTAGAATATCAGCATTTTCTTCTTTAAAGATTAAAGTAATGCCACTTTACCTAATTACGACTAAAGGCATCAATAACACCCTGTTATAATGAAAAAGACTTCTGCTTAAACAGTAAATTGGTCAGATGTGTCTATAAGAACTTAAGGTCAAAGATTGTGGTGAATCATACTTTTATTTATGTTACGAGTTCTAGACATGCATCACTTGCCCCTCTGTTGCCATATTCAGTTATTTCATAAGAAGTAGAGGAATCAGCATTCCCTGCACCTACTTTGCATTCACTACAAAAACAGCTGAAGCACTTAGAACATTAGAAATTTGTTTAAAACATACCCTGTTGGGTCTTCTCAAAGCATCTGGTTGGTCACCCATTTCTTTGCGACGCTTACGAAGAGATGAATTATGGAATAGCCTTCGATTATCCTCCTGTTTTATGGCTGCAGCTGCAGCTCTAAGAGCTAAAGAACCATCACATATAAGAAATGAGGAGACTAAATTAATGGGCTTGACACAGTGGGAGAGGGATGAAGGGGGGAGGGGAATGCTTTCAAGAATTTAATCACAGAAAAAAAAAAAGACGGGATAAACAGTCAACCTACCAATGTTAGGAATCAAAGACCCAGTATCAATTTCTGCATTGCAAAGGGTACATCTAGACTGCAATAAAAATAAGAAGATATGATGATTACTGTTTCCAATTCTTTGGATGGGGTGAGTGAAAAACCTGACAGTTCTACTTACCATATCGATGACTTTACTTAGCATGAGACCACCAAAAGAATGTCCACATGAAACAACCATTGCATCTTCAAGGAATGCACCACTGAATCATATGAAGAAAAAGAAAGACTTTACTTAGCAGTTGTTTGTTTGTCTCCAGTGAACACTAAATTTGTTAAACGGATAAGTGAAATCTACAACAGCAGCTACATAAAGAAATTAAATTTAGGAATAGACAAAGAAAAGGCATTCAAAACTGAAATCAATTCGCATAGTAAAATTAAATTTAGAAACAGCCCTAAAATGGTTCCCATGTATATAGAAAAGCGAGAGAAGATAAAAGCCCATCATTCCATCATCTCAACCACGTTGAAAATGACTTGAGCCAATTCTGATTTGAATGATGTTAACCATTAAAAAAGCCAATGTAAAAAGGTACAAGTCTAGATAAATAAATCATACATACAATTCATTATTTCTATAGGTATATATATACTCTTAGTGAATCCTCTGAAATTATTATATTCCTACGATTATCAATGAAATATTTAACTTCCTAAATAATTTAGATTCGTATGATTTAGGGATTTAGATTATTTCAAACATTTCAACACTCCCCCTCAATCTGGTGAATAGATGTCTATCATTCCCAGTTTCAGCATTGCCTTCGTGAACACTTCTGCTGCTTGATTTGTTGTAGGCAAATAACTAAACTCCATTCTTCTATCTTCAATCTCCCATTTTATGAAACTTTGATCAATCCTTATGTTTCAAGTGATTATGTTGTACTGAATTGTTAATAATGCTTAAAGCTGACTTGCTATCACTATACAACATTGTTGGATAGGTAAGTGACATTTATAGATCCTCCATCAACCTCTCCAACCAGATTAGCCCACATATCCCTTGAGCGGTTGCCCTGAATTTTGCTTTAAACTATGGACTGCTTGTTACTTCTCCATGTAACCAAATTGCCACACAACTTGGTGAAATATCCGGCTATTGACTTGCTGTCCATAGTATCAACCCAATCTGAATAAGCAAAACATTCTGCTCCTATAGAATCACTTTTTCGAAAAGTATCAATGAATTCCTACAAAGGTGTCCCCTTAAAAGTACCTCAGGATGTGAAATACTGCATCCAGGTGTTGCTTAGTAGATGAATGCATGAATTGATTCACAACACCCATCAACATAAGCAATATCAAAGCAAATAACTGAAAGGTAGATGCGTCTCCTGACTAGCCTTTGGTATTTTCCCTAATCAACAGGTGTATCATTTTCGATTTCCCTACATTTCCAACTTCTTTCTAAAGGTGTCCCAATAAAATCGCAACCAAGCATCTTGGATTCTTCTAAGAGATCTAGAACATACTTTCTTTGAGAGATCGAAACGTCTTATTTTCTACTGGAAATTTCCAAGCCAAAAAAAAATTAAGTGCCCAGATACTTAACATCAAAGTCAGATGGCAACAGATGTTTAAGTCTCAATTTCTTGGGTATCATCGCCTGTAATTATGATGTCATCCACACACACGGTCAATAAGTACTATTTTCCATTTGCTGTGTGCTTTGTAAGTAGAGTACGATCAGCTTGTCCCTATTTCTATCCAAAAAGAAAAAGAACACAGCTGAATCTTTTGAACTAGTTCATTGGTGACTGTTTGAGGCCATAGAGAGACTTCTTCAACTTACAAACCTTCCCAGCTCCTTGCCCTGCTTCAAAATCAGGAGGAATCTTCATATAAATCTCTTCCTTTCACCATTAAGAAATTCTTTCTTATCATCTAATTGCATACGCTACCATTCCATGTTAACTACAAGAAACAGCAGTACCCTAATACAATTCAGACTAGCCACTAGATAAAATGTTTCTTCATAATCTATCCCATAAGTTTGTGTCCAACCTTGTGCCACTAGCCTTGTCTTGTACCTCTCAATACTTCCGTCCGAATTATTCTTAAAGAGTAAATACCCATTTGCATCTTATGACCTTTTTATTCTTAGGTAGTTCAACAATATTCCATGTATCTTTTCCTATTAAAGCCTTCAGTTCTTCCATAACATCCGGCTTCCACCTTGGATCCTTCAATGCACCCCTAATGTCTTCCAAAATTTGCGTATTATAAATTTTGATTAAAAACCCGGAATTGCGGAGACAATCCAAGCTATGTTAAATAATTCAAAGTAGGATGTTTTGTACAAGATCTTAACTTTTTTTTGAATAGCAATTGGGACATCTAAGTCATTGTCAACATTTATTTCCTCTCTTGGTGGACTAGTCTTTGTTTCCAATGATCGGATCTGATGAGGAGTAATAACCCTGACTTCTAGAATAAACTAGAATAGGTTTTTCAGGATATGATTCTCCATGAATAGTCACCTCTAGTTTGACGGGTTGGGATGGTTGTTGGGCTTGTTTGGTTGGTAATTTCACTAGGTAAGGACTAGGCATTGATTTCACATATCTGGAAATCATTCATTGCATTCATAAAACCTGTCATGTGATCTAATGCACCACTATCTACAATCCAACATTTATTAGCAAGTATTTTAAAAGGTAGACCAGATTTTATGTAACCTTTTCGAGCCACAGATGTTGGTGGGTTTTCAGGCCATTTGGACAGTAACAGCTAGTGACGAAGTTCAACCTGTTCAGTAGATAGCTCAGTTTCTTTCCCATTATTAGAGGTGACACTAACTTATTTTCCCTTTTATTTCTCAGCTTCCAATTTGCTGGTTTCTCATGAATCTTATTATCGTAGTGGTCACACACTGTTTGCAAGTGCAAAACTTTGGGCAGTATCTATGGCTGAATTTAACATTAGTCTGCTTTCTTCTCTTCTAACCAAGGCAAAGACGTCATGGGGTGACGGAAGTGGCTTCATCCTAGGATTCGACTGCTCACTTCATCCAAATCAGCATTCAATCCTTTAAAGAAATCAAATATCTTTCCTACTCCGACCATTTACTATACTCCATACTACCATTAGACCTATCCCGCTTTGGATCACATAAAAAATCCATTTCCTGCCATAGTTCTAATGAAGTATTGTAGTACTTGGTGACACTTTGAGCGCCATGTCAAGTAGTCCGAATAGCAGATCCGATCTTGAAACATTGGACTGCATGTCCAAGATCAGAATATATTTTTTGAACTGCATACCATATCTCTTTTGCTGTCTTGTAAAAGAGATAGGTTCTTTCAATCTTTGGCTCCATTGAATTAATGTGTCATGCCATAACAATTGAGTTTTCATCCTCTCACGTAATATAATTGTTCGCATCAACAGATGCATTGAATCTGCTCTAGAAAGATAGCCAAACTTGACTTGACCTTTGATCACAGCAATGACAGATTGAAACCATTCTCAAATTTTTTACCATTAAACTTCGTAATGTAATTTGCATTGATAATATCAGCTGGTGATTGGTTAGAAGGAATACGTTGAATACTCGTTTTCTACAAGTTAGAAGTGGCTGAAGAATCTTAGCATGGTTAGACTACAATTGGCTGCATCCATAGTTTTTGTCAACTAACAAGATACAAGTCTAGAGAATAGGAATAACTTGTACATACAATTTATTATTTTCATAGGTATATATATAAAAGTATGAGTATCCTCTAAAGGGATCCTCTGAAATGATTATATTCTTAAGATTATGAATGAAACATTGTACTTCCTAAAATATAGTGAAATATAATTTAGGGATTCAGAACATTCCAACATCAAAGATACGTTAAGTTGGTCTCACCAATGCAACTACACATATTCTCATGGTGAGTATTAAAAAGGATCAGTAGATCACAACAATCAACACATTACTGGAAGAGATAACAACTGGCTGATGTAACTAAAAGAATTAATGAATCTGGTAGGACCCTCAAGATTGACAGGAAACATCCAATTACAAGTTTGACTTCTCAGAATTCATGCGTGCTGTAGTATATGTATGCAGTTCTATATGTGTGTCAATGTGTGTGTCTTTGTGGCAGAGAGACAGAGAGTGCAGGGAGACATGAACTTCTCATGCCGTAAAGCACATATATCGCATCAAGGACAAAAGAACAGAAGGAGATATAAGCATAGAATGAAATGAACATGCAAATTAATGTGTTATCAAATCTTATTGCACACACAGAATGGAATTTACAAGAATGTTCTCAACTGCTCAATCACTGTCATATGGTAATTGTCCTAGAAGTCAATTGAATGGCAATAGCATTTGATTCTATGAATCTACGTAATTCTGTCTCATCCTATCATTATCAGTTTTGAAGTTTTCATAACATTTTATACTGATAAACATTTCAGAAAAGCTACAGTGATATTTGATTTAAATGTAATATTTTTTCCATGGAGAGATGCAAGTTACACAGAATGCACAACAACTTCCGCGTCAAATTCAAGACTTGAAGGTAAAAATTTATTGGTAAGTTCTGCCCCCTATCAAATGAGAAAATTAGGATATCTATGCCAAACTGAAAAGTCAGAGAGGGAAAAGAAAGAACACGCAAGGACCAAAAATAACTCACGATATTGGATCTGAAAGAACACTTCTCAATGATGGTTCTTTGCTAAAGTTACTCCGATCCACCTGCAAAGCATGATATAATCATATAAATCACAGCCAATCTAGCAACTTGAATTCACTCACTGAAAATTGCTGTACAATTGACAACATAAGGTAATTGTTGATGCATAAGATAACAGAGAAAAAGGCAACAAAAGGAAACAATAGTAGCGGGGAAAAGCATGCAATATGAAGTAGTTAATATTATAAGTGATTCAAGTTTTGGTTCAATTTGCACCTTTCTTTTCTGGTTTCTCTACTTGGGATTGTTATTAGCGATGAAAAACTAACTTTGAAAGGAATGACAGTACAAACTATGCAACCTGTTTTAGATCTCACTCAAGTGAAAAAGAAAGACAAACAACAGAGCATGGACATGTAAGTCATGACCTTCTAAGAAAATGGGTAAAGTACTTTCATTAGTTTTACATATTAGTAAGAGAAAATATTACTTACAGTGCTGTCATCTAGCCTACTGCACATAACATCCTCCTCCGCAGAAAGCTCATCCATAAACTGGCTCACAGATATTGGCACATAGCTTTGGGGAATGACATGACCAGCAGCCACCATTCGAGAACAATCTAATATAGCATTACTCTGGGGCATAAGTCTAAATGCCAGTGATGTCCTGAAATCAGGTAGATTGCTGATCAGTTTAATAGTGAAAATTACAATTGTGGAAACTGACATCTTCCACCAAAAGATGCTGTAACTGGAACCAAGTTGATACATATGAACATTAATTTATTGGTTAATTCACAAACATAGTTTGATGTCACAAGCATAGTTTGCTATACCTCCCACCACTATTACTGCTTGATGAATAATCAGATGCGGCTCTATAAACAGCAGTAGGACGGAGCCCAGCAGTCGCATGACTAAGTGCTTTGCCTGTAATCAGTAAAAGATCCCTTGGAGCTGAACTGCAATCAGCTACATACCAGCGACCATTGGGATCGCAAACCTACCGGGAAAATAAGAAAAGGTTCATATGAATCAAACAACAAAGCAACCATAACTTAAAAAAGTCAATGATTATGCACAAAACAGATAGGCATCACAAACATCACAAAAATTGTAAACAGGCCCTCATTGGAGAACCATTTCACAAGTATTATGCTCTTCCAAGATAGAGAATACACCTGTATACCAGGATTGTCTGAGGAAATCAGTGTTAACAATCCCTTCTCGACTTCACCATTAACAGCTGGCTTCCCTCCTCCTATAGCACCTTTTCCATTTTGCAAAGATGCATGAGAATAGGTCGTAACAAGTACTGAGGAGGACACTTCATTTGCAGGTAACGGCGTGTCATCAAGTAAATGGTTGAACACACTACATTTTGAAGTGTTAAACATCATTTAATAGGTAAATTTTGGAACAAGTTTCACAAAATTACAAATCTCCAACATAAGCATCCTTACTCGCTTCGCAGGCGAAGATGCCTTGCTATTGAGCATAGTGCGACACGAGCAGCCTTTCCCATGCACCTAAATACTTCAGCCATGCACGGAGGACATGAGTCCCAATCTTCCACAGCCCTGACACAACACAAGCACTATTCATGTAAAACACCGATATGCATGGTCAATCTTCATATAAAAATTAGCAACCGTGTAATTCTTAAAGTAAAAGTTAAAAAGCAGGTCTATGGAGCCACCAAAATCAATGTACAATGGTCAAAAGGAGTAACATTGTAATTCAAGCCTCCAAAGGCAAATTTCATGCAACAAACAAATTGATTAAGATAGCAAAAACCGGAGAGAAAACAAGAAAGAGGGAAAAGAAAATGACTCAGAACTTGCACTATTCAGACATAATTCATTTCTTTGAGCTTTTCATGCTCTGGAAATTAAACTCAGATTATGGATCTATCGGTGTTGAAATAATTTCCCGCTAATAGATAAAGCATGGATACTGCAGGGACATCGATGTCAGAAGGAGAAAGAATTGCATATTTTAGAAAAGACAATGGTAGGGCATCTAGGCTTTCACTTCTAAAAGGAGAATGACTAATACGTACATAATTCAGCAACTAGAGCTTCCAAATATAAATATCGAGTCTAATGGTAGTTTGACTTATATCTTTAAAAAGAGAGGGGGGTGTCAAGGGAGGGGAGTTTGACAGGTGTCCACAATTTGTCATAAAAGTTTGTAGAATTTTAGTTATATTCACTTATGAACAAGCTTTGCAAAGATATCATGGTAGAAAATAATTGATAACAGCTATCTAAATTGCAATCAAAATATAGAACAGGGATGATGTTAATAACAATGCTTAACTCTCTGCAAATTTCAATTTTCATTTCAGCAAAATAACATGTTTTTCTTTTATATTAGGTGATGTTTGCTTTTGAAGAACTTATATTGCATACGATTGGCTTTATCAACCACCACAAAATAATGGTTTTCCCATTGTTCTTAGTTAGTACAAATTATGATGTTTCCATAAACCACCAATAATGCAATGTGTTATTATTGGTGTTAAAAACAGAAAGAAAAGGAATCCTGGCTAGAAAGAATGAGCGAAAAAGATTTTGAAATTTTCAAAAAGTTTTTGATACATAACAAAACTAGGAAAAGAGTAGTCAAGAGTCATTCTAATAGTAAGTAGACCCTATGTGATACAAATACTACAGTATAATTAATTAAGTTTAAGTACAATTTCATAAATGACTAAATATTCCAAAAGAACATGATCATTTACTATTCTTCAATATCTTATTAGTTGACTACAATATAACAGATAGCTTCTCATATTTATCTTGTAGATATTTCATGACAATCCGTAGAGTAGGACTTCTTTATAATCAGCGTATATAATGCTGAACAGTAAATAGGTTGCGGGGTTTTAAATTATCAAAGTGACCGAGGTTGACATAGCAAGATACCAATCAGAAGATAAAACTCCAAATCTCAAGTTGAACAGTTAAGAAAAGACCAAACAAAGTTGGTTTCAGCCAAGGAATATAGATACAAAGTGATCCCCTAATAAATGTGCTAGACAGCTATTCTCATTTCTACTTATAAAAAAAGAAAAACTAGCCCATAAATAATGCAACAACCAAAGTTTCCAAAATAGTGAAATATTGAGGTATACGAAGGATTGTTTGACAAGTGTCAAAGTCAGCATGATTGACGCAAATCACCCTGTAGTGTAATTTTAACCAAACATTCAAATTACAGTAGAACATTGTAGAATTTTGGTTTCTAAACATACTCTGTAAAGGTACAAATAATCAGTGGACAGTTACCTACATTTTGATTGAATATAAGACACTTTTTCTGCAAAACTATCAATTTTTAGTTGGTCCTATGCCTTACATTCAGTACTTATCTGAATTGCTTTACAATAGGTACTTATTTGTATGCATAGAACTGGTTTTGCTTATGTTAGGTTCTATCATCAACCTTAAACTAAAACCCAAATTTGTGCAGCTATAAGCTATCAGGTAGTACAGCTTATGAGGTGCTTAAAATGCAGGGAATTATTCTTGTGAAAGAAAGAGAGGAAAATGTGGTAACGAGAGAAAAAGGAAAACACATGAAGAAATAACAGAATTAGGGAAAAGGTAAACAAGTGAAATTTTATCCTAGTAGTAAAGAAGACCATATACATAGAAACCCCCTAATCATTAATACCCCAAAAAATGGAAGTGTAATTGATATCAACTTGTTCAATATCTTCATGGTTGACTACAATATAAGGAGATGACTTCTTCATTAGCCTGTGTTAGAGCTTTATTATTCCATGGAATACAATTTGGAAGTCCCTTCAAGATCAAAGCATATGGTAAAGACAGTAAGCAGATTACAAGGGATGTTAACTATGAAAATGCTCTAACTTCCATAACAAAACGAAACATTGAGAAAACCTCGGTTCCCGGTAAAAGTGTAACCTATTGATGAACAAGTCGAATTCAGTGAATCATTTAATTCGAAAAAGAAAGAAATATCATATTTTATTTACTACCAGCTTGAACCATGGCAACTATAAGTATAAAGTGAGCTCCAAATCATCAACGCACATATAAATAATATACAAACAAATACCCCTTGTATAATCAGGAGAGTCTCTTTTTCGCTTAGTTTCAGTTAACAAACGAAGCTAATAAACCATTACTCAGCTAAAAGCAAAAACATTAAGGTGAAAGCTTACCTTCCAGCCCTGTACATATAAACCCCGCGGCCATTACTACTACTACTTCCTTTGCTGCGAGCCCTAAAGTACAAGCGCGCGGCTTCCAACCCACACTTGATGAGTGCACCATCTTGGCCACCTAATTCAATTATTGCTGCGTTATGCCTCGTCAACGACCCCGACAGAGCCTCCACTGCTCTGCTATAGGTCTCACTAGGCGACCCGTCGTACGGCTCTATGTCCGACAGCCGGACTCTCGCCAGCATCGGCGCGATCACATGATCGGAGGTTTGGGCCAGAGGGAGAGGGGATTGGGCTAGCGTCGTATGAGGCGGTGGTAGCGATGATCTAAGAGCGGCCGTTGAAGTAGAGTTCGGGTGTGCAGATGAACTCTGCTGCATCATCATCGCAACAACAATCAATCATTCTGATTAGAACTTTGGGGCGTTTCGAAGAAAATTCGAATAAAGAAACCAAATATTAGGTTTTTAAATGGGTCATTTTCGTTTCATATCATAATAGCAAGGTGGTCGTGGCTAATAATAGTTAACAGTACATGTGTTCGGAACCTGAGTCTAAAATCGACAGGTTTTCCGTTCAGCTGAGTTTATCGTTCAGTCAGAGAGCGGCTGATGAGGAGGTGGTGTTGGTTGTGGCGGTGACGGTGGCGGAGGATGGAGTGGGAAAGCGAGAGAGGGAAAGAACTGGTAGCTGCTCGCTTTTGGCTTCGGAGTTGAGGTTTCTGTAACAGGCAACGTTTCCCTACATAAAGGTGTAGTGACAGGCAGTTACTTTAGGCTGATCTGACCGTTAAAAGTTTTGATTTTGGCTTGTCTGCTTCGATCGTACGACTCCTATCCAAAAGAGCCAAGGGCATAATGGTAGCAGAAACACGATAATCAATGTTATCTACTTGTAAGTGACTATTTTCTACATTCAAACTTAGAAAAAGTGTTCCCTTGTAAGGCAAGTGAATTAATGATTAAGTCCAAAAATGTGTAAAAGGGAAAACAAAAAAGATAGGTTAGAGGACACCCACTTACAAATAAGTAGAAAAAAAAAAAGAAGGTTAAGATCAAGTACCTTGAGTAGATGATTTTCGGTAGATAACTAACGGGCTGTTCGGAAATTTTTGAATTGAATTCATTAACGAATTGGATTCAATTATATTAATAAGATTGAATTGAATTCAATTTATACTGTTTAGAATAAATTCATTAATAATAGAAATGAATTCA
>JAOTAW010000201.1:6433789-6454096 GCA_025629945.1 Erythroxylum savannarum | reverse complement strand
TGCATCCAAATCTCTGACGTGCCATGAACATGTAAAGCATGAAGTTTAAGAAGATGAAGATGAATCATTGGTGTAGGTGAAAAAGAAGCAAAATAAATTAGCAAAATAAAGCTCTGTAGGTTAAGCGTTTTCAACAATACGTGATTGTGATTCATTAGCATTGGCAAACTATAATTGCAGAAAGATGTGAAGAGATGCTTCTCTGTCACGAGTCACATTTTTTATAATATAATACACGGAGGTTTTGGGATGCAGTCGTTACTTTTGGGATGCAGCTGTGCTGTTCCTGTTCCTGTAGGTTTTAACATTATGAAGCCCGGTAGTGGAAAGTTTAAATATTCTCCACTCACATTTTTATAATATAATACACACAAGTGACAGGTTGTCATTACTTTTGGGATGGGATGCATTTAAATAATGTTAGCGCTTGAGAATTGAATAATTAAAACGCGTCATTTTTTTTTTCTTAATTTTAAAATTATAGTCTTTTTTATGTTTTGAAAAATTAAAAATTGATTGTACAGAGAATAAAAATACTCTCCTACTTTTTTATAAAATAATACACAGAAGTGACGATGATGAGCTTACACAACTCTAGAACGTGATAAGAAATTACTATTATTATATTTTGAGGTGGGTCCTTAAAGCATTTATTTTGGCCGTGATGTCCTGACATGATCAACTGACTAATTATGTAACATATGGTAAAATAAAAAAAATGAAAAAAAAATTGTTCAGCAGAAGAGAAGAGGGGGGGAAAATATTCAGGTTGATTTGTATGCATAAGATACAAATACTTCTTAACGAAAGAATATCAATAAATATAAAAGACAGTTATATTCTCAAACATATTCTCCCACTCCATACAAACATAATTATATTCCAAGACATTTCCATTCAAAAAAAAAATTTATATAAAAATGATTTTTTGTTTCGAAAGGCCAAATTCATTCATAACAATTATTAAAATCAGGATACTGATTTTATAAATCTGAATTCTCCACTGTAGTGCAAAAAATTCAGAAGAAGAAACGGTTAAATCATTTTCTCTGAGCAACATCTGACGTGAGTCATTTTGAACAGCACATGTCTATAATTACATTCATAGCTCATAATTTTAAAAATGTTTCAATGATGGCTATTTAAACTGTATCATTTATCCCAACACAACACAGATTAATCCAACACAACAAGAGGTTAATCCAAGAATCAGTTCTCTGAATCATACCCGCTACTCTTAGTTGCTGGTAAGGACATCACCCACAACTTAATTTACAAGCACACCAGAAGCACAAAATGACTGATGACTCCAAGTTCTATGCTCTTTGATTGTTAACAATGCAGTTCTACATAGGAGTATGTATCTGCATTTTTAAAGAGACGATCTTGGCTTTTTTAATGGAAGTCAAATCATTTCCTTAAAAGTTAGCTATTCAAACATTGCTCCTCGTTCTCACACTCAAATATATGATCAATACTTGTATCAAGTACTAATGAAGTTCTAATGCAAGAAGGTTATCTAGTCTTAAGGTTAGACTTTTTGAGTCAGAACAAAACAACAGGACACCGTAATACATGCTTTAAACTGAGCTGAAGTTACAATTTACCACTCAAAAAGAGAAATCTTGTGAAAATTGAAATTTTTATCCTAACTTATTTAGACATTTCTCACGGAAAATATGTGTTAATTTCTTCAATATTATTTAATTGCGAAGTCACTTTATTCCGGTTATTTTTCACAAGAGAAGCTGACTCAAACTAAAAGATCAGTGCTTTAAGTTTATTGCTCCGATTTTCATTATGTTGTCATTGTCAGAAATGTCCGTTTACACACAATGCAGGTAACATTTAACCAAGAAAATAAGGAGACTCCAATGTCCACGGTGAAGGTAGAAGAAACTGACTTAATCTAGAAAGGTCACTGCTTCAAGTTCAGTGCTCCATCTAGGTGAATCTTAACTCTTTACTTCTGTTTGCAATTTAATTGTTCTGTGTCAATTCAATTTATTTAATCACTGTATTTAATTTGATTTTCTGGAGTAGGAGTTTTTTATTTTTTATCATGTTCCGTTGTTGTGCTTGAGTATAGCCATAGCCAGTTAGTCTTACAGATAAAAAATATGAAGAAAAGCAAACATGCAAACAGATAAAGAGTATAGAAGTAGCATACTTTACAATTTCTAGAGTTACAAATAAGGGTAGTAATGAATTGGGTTAACTTAAAAGTTTTTAAGTTAAAATTCAATTTAAAATCTAAAATTTAAACTTCATATAAAGTCAATTAAATCAAATACTGTTTGTTAATGAATCTAATATATATTCAATTAATCTTCTACCACACATGTTCACAAACTTCAACATTAACAAACATAGTACTAAGCACACCAAAAAGTATTATACTGTACAATTTGTGTAGTTACATATAAAAAAAATGTATTACAATTGTTAGATTTCAAGTAAGGAGTAGGGATGACAATTGGGCCAATCTGGTCATATGTTTTAAATAATTTTTTAAAAAATTAAAAGTATAAAATAATGTCTTTTTTATTTTATTGATATAAAATAATTGACTCCATATTTAAGTTACTGAAGTTTAGACCAACACAAGATTCAACTCTTCTATTAATAATTAAAAATACCTTAATTTAAATTTATAAGTTACCTCATTGTTATCCCTAGTACGAAGCAATGCTAGAGAAAGCAATCAAATGAACCCAAAATAGTAAAACGATAGTTCCTTCAACTACAGCTCCATAACAGAAGTTCAAAAACAGATTCTAACACTCGGGGGGTGTTTGCTTTATGTGCATCACTGATAATAATAACAAAAATGAATATAGTGAAAAATAAAATAGATATAATTATTATTTTACATCAAAATTTAACATATTTTAATTTATTATATTTAATTATTAAAAAGAGAAAAATTATAATTATTTAATTATATTTAATTGCTAAAAATAGAAGTGACATTTTTTAGTATAATAACTTTTATTTTTAAAAAAGTTTAAGTCTAAAATTAGTATAATCCAATGGAATCGAATTTTGTTTGTCAGTTTTAGGATAAATTAGTCAATTTCTTACGATACCTCTCTAATTTTAAAATAAAAAAAGCGTAGGAAGTATGAAAGACAAAAAATAGAAGAAGATAAAAAAAATTAACCTGCTTCGTTTTATATCTGTTTCAAACTTTTATGGCAGTTTGATTATAGTTAACTGTTGTTCTAAGTTTTGGGTAACGGAAGGTAAAATCATAGTGTTTCATCATTGGCAGGTATGATCACATACTTATTAGTGAAATTGTTAAAGATATTTCGAAAAAACTGAAGAAATCAACCGTATGTGACGGTGATGAGCTGTTGGTTGGGGTAGATTTACACTTTCAGCAAATCAAGCAAGCATTATCTAACGGGAGACAGGACGTCTGCATTATAGGAATTTGGGGGATGGGCGGTATTGGAAAAACTACTATTGCTAAATTCATATTTAACAGGCTGTTATCTGAATTCGAAGGTTGTTGTTTTCTAAAAGATGTGAGAGAGAGATCAAAAGTGAGTGATTTAAACAAGGAACTCATTTCACAGCTACTGGGTGGAAAAGAACCAGCATTTCCTGAAAAAATACTTGGTCGTATAAGGGCACTAATCGTTCTTGATGATGTGGATGACTCGCAAGAATTAGATTCATTGATTGGAGTTCCGTGTCGGTTTGGTCCACAAAGTGTAATTATTATCACTGGTAGAGATATGCAGGTGCTTGGAGGAAGGGCTGAGTTTTTATATGAAGTTCAACCATTAAAAGATGAAGAAGCCCTTCAACTTTTCAGTAAGGTTGCTTTCAAGCAAAACTATCCCACAAATGATTACAAGTCCTTGTCTAGCTCAATTGTTAAATATGCACAAGGCAATCCTTTAGCTTTGAAGGTTTTAAGCTCCTCCTTGCGTGGGAAAACGACAAAAGCGTGGGAAAGTGCATTGGAAAAGTTGTCAATGGTTCCAAACAAGAAAATTCAAGATGTGTTACAAATTGGCTTCAATGGCTTAGATAGGATGGAGAAAGATATCTTTCTTCATATTGCATGTTTTTTCAAAGGTGAGAACAAAGATGTTGTGATGCAAGTGTTTCAGTATGATGCAGATATAATAGATAGCACAATAAGTGTTCTGGTCGACAAGTGTTTTTTGACCATTTCTGGGAACATATTAGAAGTGCATAACTTAATGCAAGAAATGGGAAAGGAAATTGTACGTCAAGAATCTAAACATCCAAACAAACGTAGCAGATTATGGGATCCAAAAGATGTCTTCAAAATATTTGCAGAGGACAAGGTAAAATTAGTCAATTGCTTTCTATACGAGATTTTTAATTTGTGTATTGATATTTTCTTAACTTATGGTTTTCAAATAAGGATATTTTAAGTTGTGTATTGATATTATCTTAAGAAAATATATGTTGCAACACTTTGAACTTATGGTTTTCAAATAAGGATATTTTAAACATCTCTTCTATATATTATTATAATATAATTTTGAGAATCTTTTGTACTTTCTTTTTTACTGAAAGAAATATTTGAATGTTGTTTGTTAGGGAGCAAAAGCAGTGGAAAGTATAATGTTGGACCTGTCTAAAATACAGGAGATGGATTTAAATCCAGAGGTGTTCAAGAAAACACCTAATCTTAAATATCTCAAATTCTATGTGCCTAATAGATACGATTGCTTTGAAGAACAAAGTAAACTACGTCTCTCACGAGGTCTTGATTATCTTCCAAATGAGTTAACATATTTTCATTGGGATGGATATCCATTGGAATCTTTTCCAAGCAATTTTCGACCAAACCATCTGATTGTGCTTGGATTACCCAATAGCAAGATAAAACAATTCCAGGAAGAAGTCAGGGTACTTATCTTATGCCTCATATTTTTATATAATTAATTTTCTTATAAGTAAGTTTGAAAGCAGCAACGGATGAGAATTAATCCCTTTTTTGTTTGCTAACTGTAGGATGAGAATATAGGATATTCAGTGGCATCTCAACTGTCATGTGGAAAATTTGGTACGATTCTTCGTTGTTTTTGCAGTTTGATTAAAATTCCATCTTACATATATGGATGGCAATTGGGCAAGGTTACCTCCCTAAGTTTGGTAGATTGCAAAAACATAAGTCATCTTCCAAATAGTAGAGTTGGAATTCTGGAAGCTCTTGAAGTTCTTAACCTCCAGGTTTGCACGAATTTGAAAACATTCCCAAAAGTTTCAAGCAACATAAAGTCTATGGATTTAAGTTGGACAGCTATAGAACAGATACCTTCATCATCAATTGAACACCTTGGTAAATTCTTCTTAATTTGGGTTGGTGCCCGTGCTTAAAGAAGCCTTCCTGAAATCTCAGAGAATAGGTTAGAGACACTTCACTTTGGATGGACAAACTTAGAGATTCCATCATCTTTTGGCAATCTAAAAGGGCTGAAGATTTTAAATATTGATAGTTGCCACAAACTTACTTTTTTGCGTAAAAGTGTGGTTAATTTAGCAAGTCTTGAATATGTACATCTGGACGGTCACACATTGCCTTGGTTGTTAGAGGGCATCTCTTCTTTAAAAGTTTTGGGCCTTGGTAGCCTTAAATTAAGGGAATTACCCACTTGAGCTTTCTATCATCTATAACTAGTTTATGTTTAATAGACAATAATTTTGAGAGAGTCCCTGCAACCATCAAACAACTTTCAAATTTGAGAAAGATTGATCTAAGTTATTGCCAAAGGCTTATATCCTTGCCAGAACTTCCTTCGAGTGTCATTTGGTTACAAGCTAACAATTGCACATCACTAGAACAAATATGGGCCCTTAAACAACTAGTCTTTGAGTCGGAAGTCATTGAGAAGAGATTTTGTTTATGGAACTGCTTAAAGCTGGATGAAAGTGAATGCCAGGAAGTTGCAGATGTATTTTTAAGATATCACAAGCCAAGGGTACGTAACCATCTTTTTTTCTCTTCTTTATTTTGTGTTGGTATAATCACTAATTTGAGTTTTGTGTTCTTGTGGTTTAGGTTAGCTATGATATGCTTTATCCTGGAAGTAGAATACCAGAGTGGGTCGAGTATCAAAGTATGGGTGATTCAGTAGAAGTTCCCATTCCTTCTCATTGGCTTAATCGTGGTATGTTGAGGGTCGCCTTATATGTGTATGTTAAGTCTTTGACGAAAGTTTTAGATGAAGGGGATCTCTATCTTAGATATGATTGCTATTTTGGAGACAATTACCATGCTACCTTCAAAGATACAGTGATTTGTACATGCCTTCAAAGATACAGTCATTTGTTCATTGAGAATGCAGTTAAGGAGCATGTGGTAGTCGTCTTTCGTGATATACTTTGCCATTCGATATATGGACATGGTTATTCGTTAGGGGATATAGCCTTGTTCAAGTTCAGTTTAAAATGTTGTGGTGGAAGTATGAATACGAAAATCCTGAAGTTGGGGGTCACTCCAGTGTGTTCCCAAGATCAAGATGAACTTTGTCGAACGTTCGAGTTTCCTGTTGTTGCCAACTCCAAAGTCAGAAAAAGAAGGAAGAAAACTGCACGTGGACGCAAGAATAAAAAAAAATGAAGGAAGGCCGGCTGTGGACTTACGTGTATAGAAGGCAGGCCAACTGTGCGACAGTCAGCGTATGGGAGGCCGAGAGTCCGGATGCTCTGTCTAACTTTGTCTCAGCTCGAAAACGTCATCGTTCTAATTACAAAAATTCACAACTGAGAGAAAAATTCAGAGAGTCTGTAGTCTTCCAATTTTCACCGCGACTCTACATCGTCGTCGTCTTCGTCTTCATTCTCACTAGTGCCCAAAAATTGTCATATGTTCTCAATCTGTTTGCCGCCGCTCTCTGCCCTAATTCCTCACCGCTTTCTGTTTAGATTTGACTGTTTTGGGGCATTCTATTGTGATATGTTGAGCCAATATGCTATTCGTTGTAGTTATGACATCCAATTGTCATGCAAGGCTATTGTCCATCCAGATCTGCTGTTGCAAAATTTCGAGCACAGGCTGTTTATGCTGATTTCATGAGGCAGTGGAATATTGGAGTTTATTTCTCATTAAGGTTGGCTTGGCAACTCTTTCTACAAATGTGTTTGATATGAAATTTTGCTCATGGCCATGTTTTGATAAGAGTGTATGGTTCTTGAATGTGCACAGGTTTCAAGAAATAGCAGGGGCTCTGGATTCAACACTTGCAGCTACCACTCTCGTACCTGTTCAGAATGGAGAATCCAATGGCTTAACTTTGAAACAGAGCACCACTCTCTTGGAGAGCCTTAGATCTTGTTGGAGAGAAGATGTTCTTATAGTCTCTTCCTCTGACAAGTTCCTTCGCTTATGCTTACAGCTGCTTTCAAGGTCTTATGTTTTATAGAAAATTTGATGTATTTGATTGACAATGTCCATGAAAGACATAAACTCCACTGTGCTAAATTCCTATTTATTGCCTTACAGATACTCGAGCTGGTTGTCATCTGGATTGGCTGCTAGGAGGATGGGTAATGCTGGCACCATGTCTGGGTCTGAATGGGCAACTTCTGCTGCTCCTGATGATTTTGTTTATGTGTGTATTATTCCATTATTCTACCATATCTTTTACTTAAGACAGACTAGCATTTATGTGTTTACATGTTTATTACCCTATAGTTGCCATCTTTGTCTGTCAACATTTGGCATTCGGTAGCATGCTTTGTCCATCTAAATTCTATTTTCTGTTCTATATTCTTGTACCCATATTTGCAAACTATATTTGCAGTGTACCAGATTGTATCAGCACCAGTTGTGAATGCTTAATTAGCCCTATCTTTTTTTTTGCAGATTATTCATGACATTAATTTTCTCTCTAAGGAGGTTTGTGGGAACTATCTTGAACATGTAGTTAAGCTTCTATCTTCATGTTCTGCTGATGTTCTTGATGTAGTAGAGCAAAGCATATTGCAAGGTGGAAAATCATTGAATGATTTGGCCCCTCTAGCTGTTAAAGCGATCACAGATGCATTGGTTGATAAGGCTGTTGAGGTAAAACTTTTTCATGAAAGGTTGCTCACTTAATCTGATAGGAATGTGATAGGTTCCAGAAAACAGGTAAGGAAATATAAGAAGTTGCTATTGATTTCTGTAAAACGAATACAAGATAAGCTGGTTTCGAGGACCAGCAACCTCCCGCCTTAGGCTCACTCACACACAGTATACTCAAATGCCTGCTTCTCTCCCCTCGTGTCTTGCTTATTTCTGAGTATTCCTGGTTCTACCAGAATTCTAACAGGAACTTTAAAAATTCTGCTGCTTTTGTCAACCCCAACCCAATAGGCCACTCCTGCAGTCCTACTATATATTGAAAGGAATAAGTGGAAATAGATAACTTAAATTGTTCATTGAAATTAAATCGCATGCAGTAAAATATGTACTTTTCTTCATTGTTAGCATGTCATTTCATTTTTCCCGGATGGTGCTAGACGTGGACCAATGTGGGATGCTTGTCTATCAGTTATGATGTTTTAGCCACTGTTTTTAATCTAACCCCTCGGCCTTTCCACCCCTTATTTGTTAACTGATCCACATGTATAGCATATTTAATGTGAACTGATGTCACAATTAGTCAAATGCAGTTCATTGAATTCAGCAACAAATAAGCATGGGCTAATGGTTGTTGTAGCTAGGTTGGTTGGTTGGTTGGTTCTAACATTAATCAAAAGGGATTGAAGAATCACGAATAGAAAATGATGTTGCTGCATGTTTTTACTATTAATACTTTTACCATGCTTTTGGCATGGTTTCTTGAGCAAGGTTGCGCCTAAAAGCATGGTTTCTTGAGCAAGGTTGTGCCACGCATGCCTAGGATTTTGATTCTAATGTATATGTGTGCCTTCTTTCAAGTTTCCATACATGCATCTGTGGAGTTGTTAGGATGTACGTATTCATTCTCAACCAGTGTGTATTATACACATTTAGTCATAGGATGGGTGCAAGAGGTGGTTATTTTCAAGGGTAACTGTTACAGATAAAGAAAGGTCTATCCAAAACATTTACCAAACAAATCTAACTGGAAGATTGTCATAATGAAGTTCGAAATTCACATTTAACAGTTCTCTTTCATTGATATTTGTGAACTCTTTGGACACATCATACTGATAGATTTAGTAATTGAATGACCTTTGTCAAAACACTGGCACAAAAGTTTTGTTTTTTCTTCATATGCATTTTGTTTCTGTTGTTCTGAGGTCATGCAATTATCTTTTTGGATGCCATGTTGCAAACTGCTGCTATGTTCAATATGAAAAGTGATATGCAAAGACCTAATGTTTCCCTTACAAAATTACTTGTTACTTTTAGTTAATTCTGTATTTGATCAATTTCAGATTGCTATGTGGCTGGTGTTATGGTGGAAGAATATCCCGGCCATTGTCATTTTATCTAAGATGTTCTTTGCAGGTTCTTTTCTTAGTGTGCCGAATTTTCTTGTGATACCTAGTAGTTCGATAGTGATAACTGATGCAGCATGCTTTTCACCATGTTGGGCAGGAGTGTCTTTGGTTGCAGCTCTTGCCTTTCTCCTTTATGGCGGAAGGTAAACATTTACACTGACCCTCCTACATTGTGTGTATGGTAACAGAAGAACTTTATTTGTCATCATTTTAGTCTGAATAGCTAGATCATAGGCCAGATTATGGTGTTTTTACAAGTCATCGGGATTCATATGTGATGAAGCATTTTAATAGCTTTTCCTACTCCTAGGGACTAGCTTCAACCAATTAACTGGTGTCTTGTGGTTCTAATTGTAGTTTTTTTTTCACCATATGCGGTTGTCAAGTTCTGTGTAACAAAACTCAGATAAGTCAGCAGTTGATAGCTTTCTTTGGTGTTAGTAGTTGTGGCATCAATATTTTTACCTAAATGCTATTTACCCTCATCTTCTGTCACCTATCTTGACAATTTTAACTAATGCTGTCTAGTTGTCTGTACTGTATTTTGATCTAATGCATTTTGCAATTGTCATGTTTTGCAAGGCTGTTCTTAATGTTGCAGCGCTTCCCTGTGGAATCCAAAGGGCGGCGTAAGAAGCTTCAAGAAGTAACTTCCCACTAAAACTGTTTGGACGTTTTGCTTTCACTCTATTTTTATGTAACATGTGGTTGCCCCTCTTTTGCTTCCTTACAGGTTGGGTATGTGACCACCATATGTTCCTTATGCTTCCTCATCAGATGCATCATGGTGAGCCGACTCACTTCTTTTAAGACATACTTTAAAACCTTGATTGTAGGTTAGTCAAATGGTGCGTCGGCATGTTGAAGTTTGAAAAGAAAAGTGTTAAAATGATAAGAGTTCAATGCTTACAATGAACCAATGAAGTATATAATATGATATAAATGTCGTCAATCATTACTAAGGCTGTTCCTTCTGTACTCCACTCTTCGGCAAGCAAAATAATATTGAGGGATTCTGCTGTTGATTTTGTTGTCCATGATACATGGGCATCTGACTTCATCCTTTATTGTTATTTGCCCATGTTAGATGTGCTTTGATGCTTTTGATCCAGCTGCAGACCTAGAAGTTTTGGATCATCCAGTTTTAAACCTCATATATTACCTGGTAAGTTATATTTGAATTTTCATTACTCCCTTACCAGTCAGTCAGCTTGTCAGTTCCATGATACTCCTTTAAGCTAAAGATTTTCATTTGATAATGTTGCTACAATATAGCTAAGAACTAAAGGAAAATATTCTTTAACCTGCTTCTCTACCATTTTCCAGTACTCTGTTCAACATTCATGATGTTTGCTAGTTTATAATATACATATACTTGTCTTAATCTGTGATTGGCTGAAGTGAAGTTTTGTACAATTTCTTAATGATATGGTTACCTTTTGATTACAAGATCACATGTGCACAATTGTTTGAATATATATGATGTCCACAAGGAATGTAGGTTAATCCTTCAGGATGTTATTGCATTTTTAGTTGATATCCCTGCATGGAAAATGATCGAACCCAAAAATTCTCTGTTCTTTAGATTTGTATTTCAGAAGTATATGGTGAGAATTAAAGTACTTATGGGTTTGTCTAGTTGGGTCACAACAACAAAACCTTTTTATTGTATTGTAGGATTTTTACCATTACCCTATTTCTGCATGCAGCTAGTGGAGATTTTACCGTCAATCTTGGTTCTTTTCATTTTGAGGAAGTTGCCTCCAAAGCGTGGCGTCACACAATACCATCCTATTCGTTGAGGAGGGTGGGGGCAAGAATACGATGTGATGCAAATGCTAGAAGTGATGAAATGCTTGCTGTAATAAAGCTTTTGAATATCATCTAACGACAAGCAAAAGCAAAACTGTCCTTTTGGAAAACCAAGGGACTCCTTTAGAATGGAATCTAACATATCAAATGTTCTTGTTAGGGAATATTGTTGGTCCGTGAAAGAGGCATAAGCTTCTGAGGATTGTACAGATACATATGGTTGTTGTTGTGGCTTTTGCTTCATGAGATTTGGTTCCTCTTTTGTTCCAATACAATCTTACTGGACACCATATATGGCTGTAGAGAAAGGTGTTTATTGAATGATTGGTTGTGGTCATAAGAAAGTTGTAAGCTGAATGATTTCTCCACTATTGGATTTTATGTTAACTACAGTTCTAATCTCCCTTCTGATGTATGAGTTGCCAGTTTCCTCTCCTTCTCACCCCTTTTGTATGTTCAAGGCAGGACATAAAATCCTCTAATTGACGGATGCTTACAGTTATGTTTTTGGATAGTTTACTGCTATAAGATGATTACTATGAGCATTCGAGTTGAATGAAATTGCAAAAATGAGGAAACGCACCTGTTTAAGATCGTGGCTTGCAAAAATGCTTTCCACTGAGAAGCTATTCGTTCAAAGTTACTCCTGGCTTCTCTTGGCTTTTGCTATTTGGAAGGCGAATTTGAGATTCTGGCAACAGGTTTATTATACCTTGGGAGGCATTTTGAAGTTTGGTTAACAGAGTGGACTGGTAGGATTTATTTCTCACTTCTACCATTCTCGTCTTATAGTACCTTTGAATGGTTGTTTTTTGGTTTATGTAGCCACCTTAAGCTTAAGTTGAACTCATGACCATATGAGTCGGCTTCTCAGCCCAACATTCTGTAGCATATAACCTGCTGTTACTGGGTGGCCCATAATCCTAGGGTTTACTTTTTGATGCAGCAGCCGTTTACCCTATATGGTGTTGATAATATTACACGTTGCAAATTTGCATCAAGTCTGTAATTTACACTAATCAAATGTAAAAGAGAAGAAGGGATCTCATTGATTATACAAATGAGTTATTTTTACACCAACTGCGGTCAAAAACGACAACCTACAATAGGTAGGTACACCACACCGCAGATCTGTAGATAGTACATCTCATCCCTACCGTACCATGACAGTAACCTTAAAACCACAGACCTTTCACGTTCTGATTTATATGGGTATGTACGTATGGTCTTAAATATTCATATTCATGAAATTAACTACGTAAGATTGGTATCATTTGATCAAAGGCGGTGCATTGAAACTCAAATCGGTCATCGAATCGAAGGCCTTATTAGTTATCAGATCAGTTTGACCACCGGTCGAATCAGTGTGACGTCATAATTATGTAATAATTATATATAATATTAATAATATTATAAAAATAAAAAAATATATCAAAAAAAAATAAAAAAATATTGAACCAATGGTCGGACCTGTCGACCGACCGATCCGACCGATCAATTAACCGGTTTTGACCGATTCTCACTGGTTCAATTAAGAACCGATTTTTATGGGTGAACCGGACTGAATAGCCAACCGGTCACCAATCAAACTAATCAGTCTAATCCAATTTTTAAAACCATGATCGAAGGTCTAGTCAACTCCTCTCTATCTCTTCTAAGCTTACCACTGGATTTGAATTTACTGAACTCATTCCAATTATCCTATCAGTCAAAACAATGACATTAGTGCTTTGTCTTTCAATTGTTTACTAATCGAATTATTTCATTCACACAATTCCTCCTTCAACATGATATTGAAGTATATCATATAATGTATAATATAGTTGATAGAATATAACAATAGAATAAAATTTAGTCATTTTATTTTAAATTCAAAGAGTAAAAAATACAAAATTTTCATATAATTTCACTCATTTTAAAGTATATTTTTGTTACTTAAAAATACTTTATAATATTAGATATACTAAAAAAATATTATTAAAATTTATCAAATTATTTTAATGGAATTTACTTTCAAAATTAATTTAAATCAATCATGTAAATTATATTATGTATTCAATAGTTATTTACACAATAATTTATGTTAAAATAGTTCAATAAAAATTTTATAAAAATTTTTAATACCACATTTTTTAATTTAAAACAATAAAAATTTTAGAAATTAAAAAATCTTCTATCTGAAAAAAAAAATTCAAACACAAAAATTAAAGGGAAAAAAAGGACAAGTTGACGTACTAACTAAAGAAGAGTATTTCCAAGACATTTCTTTAGTTAATGTACTCTTTTATTGGTTGCTAATTGACGTAAATGAATTGTGTGGGTAGCAAGTTGGTAGACATTAGGAATTTGTGAGGGCCTACTACCTTGATTGGTGTGGTGGTATGACTACATTTTATATTCATAATAAAAAATTATTGAAATAAACTAAATTAAAAAATTAAAGCAGTCGTTACGAATATAATTTATAGTCTTTTTTAATTAAAATTTAAAATTTAAAATTTTGTTAAATGTTTGTGACTATAGTCTATTATTTGCTTATCTTGGCCAAATCTTTTAATGCTTATATACTGGGTTTTGGAAACTGGACCGGATCTGTTGGTTCGACCGGTTTGATCGGTGACTGGTCGGCTATCCGATCCGGTTCACCCTAAAAAATCAGTTTTTAATTGAACCAGTCTGAACCGGTCAATTGACCGGTCGAACCGGTCCGATCCGACCATTGGTTCAATTAATTTTTTTTATTTTTTATTTTTAATATTATATATAATTAAATATAATTATTTCATAATTATAACGTCATACCGGTTCGATCGGTGGTTAAACCGGTCGAATCAGTCAAACTCATAATTAGTAAGACCTCCGATTCAATTACCGGTCCAAATTTCAAAAGACTACTTATATACGTACAAAACAAGAACATAAGAGCGGAGACTAGAGAGACAAGCTTGAATTTACAGCTAAGCTAAAGCAATAACATACTCGCTTCCTTTTCCTTGTTGCCGTTGTTCTTTGACCACCAAAATTCTATCTTTGAATATGATATTCATAATGTGCACACATATACATAAATACATACAAAATCGATAGAAAACAAAAGTCCTAGATTGGTGGCTTGTTGATAGATATTAATAAAGATGTTAACAAGGTTTGATCTTTATCGTCATATTCAACTAGTAACGCTAAACTATTCTGTAATGTTTCTGTTCTTCTGCTTCTGGATTCCCTCTTTTCTCTTCGCTAATATATGTTAATTAGAAGGGTTTGGGAACAAGAAAGGTTTGATCTTTATCGTTATTTCTTACAAATTTTCCCATCATTTTGCAGTAGACTGTTGTCTAATGGTGGTGGGCTAGTTCTAGATTGCTTCTTTGTTTGATGTTGGCTTCGGTTGGAAAATTTTGGCAAACATAAGCTATATTTCCTTGCTGCTCAACCTGTTTTGTTTTACCTCCTAACGTTGAACTGGGAATGATCTGTTCTTCTTCTCTCTTGGATCATTCTGATTCAGCTTAATCTGGGTTCCTTTTTTTTCTGCTGTCGTTCCTGGGGTCTTGTTTGAGTCTCCTACCTCAGTTTCGTTCTTGTGATTTGGCGTCTGTACCGCTTGCGTTTTGTGTTGGGTATTGTTTGATTTCTGGGTTATGTAAATCTGTCTTCATTTCATACCTATCAATTGAAACAAGGCTAGAGAAGATGAGAGGAAAATCTGGGGCACCGGGAGTTTACTTTGTACTGAACACAGGAGCTAAAATTCCTGCAATTGGGCTTGGAACATGGCAGAGTGGTGGTGACCTGTGTGTTGAAGCAGTGAAAACTGCATTATCAGTTGGTTACCGTCATATAGACTGTGCTCATCTTTACGGGAATGAGGTTGAAGTTGGTGAAGCATTGGCTGAAGCATTCAGAGGGACACTGAAGAGGGAAGATGTTTTTTTGACTTCCAAGCTCTACTGCACTATGAATTCTCTGAATAAGATTGAGAATTATGTGAGGGTTTCACTTAAGAATCTTGGAGTGTCGTATTTAGATCTTTATTTGATGCATTGGCCTGATAGCTCAGCATTTGGTGATGCAACTGATCCTCCTTCAAACTCGGGGAGTGAGTATAGGCAATTCCTGAACCGACTGAAGAAAGCCTGGAAAGTAATGGAAGCTCTGATTGAGTTGGGTCTTGTAAGAGCTATTGGTGTGAGTAATTTCAGTGTTCATCAGATTAAAGAGTTGCTTAAGTTTGCAAAAGTTGTACCTGCTGTCAACCAGGTTGGTTTTATCCAATTCATTCTTATTAATGTTCATTTGGTTTGTTTCTGTACACATTCGCTTTTCAAATTTTTCCTTGAGCTGATCTAATTAGGTATTCATTTCATCAACACGGTTTTTGGGGATAAACTCTGAATCTTCTCCAGTGATCCGCATATAAGGGTGCTATTATTATTATCTGAACTTGATCTTACAATTCACTGACGAGGCATTTAGCTTGGTAATAATGATAGTGAATGTGCTGTTATTAAGTCAATTCAAGGAGCGGAAAAAACATTGTATGGGATGAAGCATGTGATGATTATTGCTTTTGTAGTCAGGAAGTGAAGATTATTGAGAGAATGCACAATTAGTTTATCCAATCATCAAAACAACCTATTAGGTGCTCTGTTTGATGGACACTTTTTGATCATTTGCTTTGCACCTTTTGAGTACAGTTACAATGTATGAGTTCTTATGAAATTAATTTTTCACCAATATGATTATGTAAGAAAAATGAGTATGAACAGATGAATCTTATAAGGGCAAGCAAATGCTGAGAGTTCTGAGATAACGGCTAAGATGAAAAGATTCAAGATTTTCTACACATAACATGTCCCATCTCGAGAATTATTTCTGATCTAAAGAGTTGTCCCATTTTGAGAATTATTTCCGATATAAAGATTGTGTGTTGGCATTAATTGAAAACCACCATTACCAAACATCCTGTCCCTAGTGATTTGAGGGTTGACTTGTATTGGAACTTCATATCACACATAATCAGATCTGGAATGTCATTACTTTGACTCCTTTTCATTTGGTTGAACCTTCAATGCAACAGTTGTAATTTTTGAGTTCATATTTTGAACAAGTGCTCAAATTTCTCAACGTGACAATCTAACTGTATTTGGTATTCCTAAAACCTTGCTAGTCACCCAGTAATTGAGCTTATCATTCAAAGCATTACTTCATAAGCACTAGGGGTCAATTCGCTTGTGTTCCTTAAGATTTCTTTTATTCAAGTCAAATGTTTTGAGATGATGAGTAACTTTTTGGATATGGGATACTTAATTGAAATATATCTTTTTCTAGGTCGAATTGCATCCATTTTGGAGGCAAGAAGAATTGGTCAAGTTCTGTCAGTTGAAGGGTATTCATGTGTCTGCTCACACACCTTTGGGAGTTCCCGCAACAAACCCTGGGACATCTGATGCTGGATCAGGAGAAGAATCTGGCACTCCTCGCGTGTCATTTAGGAGGTCAAGATCAGCGCATGGACCCATGCTAAAATTGTCTGTTGTCCAAGAGATAGCAGACAGATACAAAAACACACCTGAACAGGTAATATGAATACGTTATCCTTTATTTCTTTCACAGCACAACCCTATCCAAAAATTACCAAAATGTTTGAAAGTTGCCAAACCTCTTGCTTCTAACAGCCAGACTTGACTTTTTCTAATCGATATGCCAGACTTAGGGGAGAGAGAAAATTACTGAATCAATTAGAAATGTTCTTGTGTTTCTTTTATTGAAGGTAAACCTGCATCAGTCATATATGCCCACGTCCTGTATCTAGGACAGAAGCACAGTGTGACTACGCTTGTAAAAGAGAAACAAAACTCAACAACTAAAATTTGAAACATTCTACATTTGGAGATATATGTGTATACCTTTGGAGATCAATGTGTTGGCTACATATAGAGATAAGAGTATAATCACAAAGATCTAGAAACCACAAATGATTCCTTAAGAAGGATCCCTGGGCTGATTCTCTCCCTAAGATGAACAGGGGTCCTGAGGCTTTATATTTAACATGAAGCAAATGCCTTTGACCTCAAACTGACAGATTCTGATTTAGAAACCCTAGATTTTAAAGTATTTGTGTGTTGCTGAATTGTCCTTAGGTATGGAAATATTATTGAGGATAACTAGAATGTTTTGATTGGATTATTTTTTAGGACCTGAGGAAAGATCTTTTTGTCTTTCCCCAGGTCTTAATCAGTGTAGGTGGCTGTCAATTGATGCACAAAGGATTCCCTGAGCATTACGTTTCTATGATGCTAAGGGTTCATTTTTAGAAGTTAGAAAAGCCATCCAGCATGGGATAATGGTTTGTAAGCCAATAGATGTGGTAGCTCTGTACATAGAATACGATAGAGAAAGAAGTGGATTCTACTACTAACAAGATAACAAAGCAGTATGTGTTAGTCCTGTAATTCTATTGCATGTTCACATATCTATAAACAAGAGGTTCCTGATAGTCTTGTAATTCTAGTGCATGTTCACATATCTATAAACAAGAGGTTCCTGACACTATATATATTTGCAAGTTGTATACATCTAGGTTCATGAATATAGAGAATGAGTATGAACCGGCCCACGGTTTCAAGCTAAATAGATGAATATGTCTCTAGCATGTTGGTGCCTATAGAAGGTTACACTAGGGCTTATCATAAGTCAATCAAGCAGCATTTATGAATTCTTATGGATGTGAATACAAACAAGGTTTCTTCATCTCCATAAGTTGCTTTGATCTGAATGTATAATAGATTAGTGCAAAATCCTCTGAAAGGGAACCTTCATCTAGCTGAATTGGAGAGGCATTTTACTGCTTTTTGTGTTGTTACTTGTTTTGGTACTTATGCTTAGGAAACCACTGATCAAGCGCAGCACACTGATTACCTTAAAGAAGGCCGCTCACAATTTTTAGTGGGTTGATAAAAAGCTTGCTTAATTCTCATGTTTAAGGTTCTTTTCCCTACACATACTCTGAAACATGAACCGTGAGATTTTTCTAGCTGACGTTTTTCTTGTTGGTTTATCACCTATCTTTTACGGTCTGACATATGCATCAGTTCTTTGTTTTTTTGAGATTAACTAAAATATTCTTGGAGAGCATTGATGATATTATTTTTTCCTGACCAATCCAAACTATTTTCTACATCCACGGTCAGATTAAGAAAATGCCAAATACCATTTTTATTCTTTATATCCAGAAAGACCAGAACGCATCCAAAGCAGTTTGAGAAATATAAACTGGTTGCATTACAAAATTCTCTTTTTGTTAATTTTTAAAACTCCCTCAAAAGAGATGCATCATGTGAGAAGAAATAGAAGGAGAAAAGAAATTACAAACATAAGGCCCCTTGATCACTCAGAGAATTGAAAATCACAATGCAAAGTCCCATTGTTTTTAGATCATGCCTGGGAACTGTTTGGCAATGATATACTGACTTCCTTTTTAAAGAGGATCTGGACGATATGAACATAGCACTAATTACCATTGTTTACTTAACCAGTAAGTGTGCTTCTTGCATTGTAGGTAATTCTGCGGTGGGGATTGCAGAGAGGAACTAGTGTCCTACCGTGCAGCCTCAACCCTGACCGTATAAGTAAAAACATTGAAATTTTTAGTTGGTCTTTGTCTGATGATGAGTTGAAGCACTTGAATCACATTGAACCTCAAGTGTGTTTATTTGGGAATGGTCCTCTGAATACGCTGTTGGATATTGGTTTCATGTTGGGCAATGATCCCCTTCAAGCAGTCCATGAAACGGAAGATGATGCAGAGTACAATGCCTGAGATCTACTGGTCTTTCCTTGAGGACCGTTTGGTCCATTTATGTTCAGAAATGTGATCGTGTTATAAGTGCCAATTTGTCTGTAAAGGTTTTGATTTTCTGCCACTGAATAAGAAACGGCTAGGCAACTCTTAGTTATTGCATTGCATCTTTTGTTTCGTGTCATGTGAAGTTGTTTAACCTTTATTGATAGGTATACCTGACTGCATCATCAAGATGTGGTCAACTCTACATAGAGCTCGAGAACAAGTCATGCTCTCTGAAAATCCAAACGTGTCAATTGATCACGTTCAAAAATCCGAGTGGAAGAGTGAATTCCGTGTTACTTCTTCGTTAAGTTCAACTCCAGTCTTGGTGTTTTTGTATTGAGCTTTTGTAAACCAACTTTGTTTAAGACAATGTGGTCTTGTTCACTTAAGATGTATACTTTAAATTTTGCTCTTGGAAGGCCTTTTGTTGCAGGAACGGTAAGTTTTATCCTCGAGTAGTGTTTTTACTTTTGCATTTTGCTTTCAGTCTTAGCAGATTATTTGGGTTGTGATTACTATTAGAAAAAGAAGGAATCTTTAATCTTTGAATGGGAATGAAATTGGGAAGGCAAAAATGGTAGAGGGGCTTGGCCTCTCGGATTCGGGACTGGTAGAAAAAGATGCGTGAAAACCCCTAAGATTAGATAAGAACCCTTGACTTGAACAAGAAGCAAAGCCAAAGCCCTCTTCTTTTTTCTATACAGCCCCCGCTCTTCTCTTCTGCTCTTATCTCCGTGTATCTCTCGTTGCACACACCGACATAGATAAGGTTAACAAAAGGTTAGAATTTCATCTTAAAAATCGTTATTAAGAGTTTGTCAAGGAACGAGATTCATAAGCCGCAACCAAAGAGTTTAGGAAGGGGAAGAATTCCAACAAAGGGAAAGAGGATTTTCTTGTGAGTCATCCCATAACTAGATCCCATGCAAAAACACATCAATCTATAATAATGATGATGACAATAATAATAATAATATGATAATTAGTTGTGTATAATAATAATTATCTTCATCTGAGTAATACGGAACATATTCGTCTATTTCTTCTTCTTCTGGATAATATGGGATATAGTCGTCTATTTCCTCATAGGTATTTTGATGAGGTGGAAAGACGATAATATAATTGATTATTTCTATATTAAATATTTTTCGCCATAAAAAATCTAAAGTAATAAATAAAGA
>JAOTAW010000201.1:6395864-6410941 GCA_025629945.1 Erythroxylum savannarum | reverse complement strand
CATGCATACAAAGTCAAGAATGACACTTATTTTGAATAATTAAAATGTATCTAAAACGACACTTATTATGAATCAGATGGAGTACAATTTTCCTTATCAGTGTAAAAGGAACTTCAATGCTACTCTAAACACCTTCAAATATAATAAACAAAACCCTAAAAGAAGGTTACTACTTATAATATATTACTTTATAACTTTGATAAAACCAAAAGGGCTCACTCACTCAAATATGATATAATGAATGCTCAAATGCATGATAAATACTTAAAAATATGTTTATAAGATACGGAATGTTTTTCCATGCAATAACTTACGAGAAAACATATATTTATAGGATTTTAGGACCCTTACTAATTGTTGAAACTAAAAGCTAGTCGTTACAATGGTTAGTTCTAGCATACTAATCGACCACTAGGTCACTCTATTCAACCAATGTGCATTTAGTACACTAGTCGTTGCAATTTGATTGATCACTAGATCATTTTGGTTGACCAATTTATCCCTTAAGTTGTTGCACTTTGGCTGATCATTAGATAATATTGGTCGGCTAATGTATCCCTTAAAGGGACATTAGTTAACCACATCACTATATTGGTCGACTAAGATGTTTAGAAACACCTTAGAAATATATATTTTTAACAACTTCAAATGCTCAAAACTTGATTTTCTAATGTCGTTCTAATTATGAAAGCTTTCAAAATGTTCTTAAAAGAGTGTTTGAAAGATCAAAAGACTTGTCTTTAAAAAGATAAAAGCTTTAACACCTCTTGCTAAATGAAAAGATTAATTTAATGAAGTAAAATGAAATGTTTACGCATGATGACAGTCTTTAAATTCTCAAAATGACTAAATGAGATTACAATTAATATTATAAAATATAAAATGGACTTTATGTGCCTTGGTATTCTTCTTCTTTTGACTTGATCTTCACTTTGAAGGTTACAAATTTCAACTTTGCTTTATCGTCTTAACGAACTACCTTCTTTAAGTTATAACTACATCTTATTCTCGTATTGTTTCTTATCAAAATACTGAATTAGTAGTAGTAATTATTTTTCATTATCTTCAAAATATCAATTAAAACCTCCTTTAATTCAATAATCTCCCCTTTTAATGATAATTAAGTATTTATGATATTATAGAGCAATAATAAAATTAAGTACACAATCAAGATAGTGATTAGTAGAGATGACATTGGGTCAGGTTGAGCTCAACCCAGCCCGACTCAATCCACGAACTGGTGACCTAACCCGACCTTGTATTTAAAAATAAAAAATAAAAAAATAATGTCATTTTTGACAAAACGACGTTATTTTGTACCTTTATGTTTGGTCACGGGTCCAACCAGGCCAATTTTGCCATTCCTAATGATTAGCTTCACTTTAATTCATACATTAACATAATGTAATTTCAAGAACAAATGTGAAATTCAATATAAGTGTAAAATAAATATCCACATATATAGATCAACTTAAACATAACATAAATTTATTCAAACACAAAATATCACATAAAGTATGAGAAACAATCACTCCCTCTTAATATAATATCACAAGCATAAAATTTTATGAATTGAATTAAGTTAGAAAATTCTTAAATGTAAAATTTTGGATGTTTGTTAAGTTTTTGGATAGGTTGAATATTGTTGTGTATTTTAATATTATATGTATATTATAATCATTTGATTAATTTCTATCTTATTAAGTTATTTTATTTTAAAGGAACGGTTAGTTACTCTTACTAAATAAGCAACTCACCCTTTGCCACTATATTTTTTTAAGGAGACCGAGAGATTATTGATAACCTCAATGCATGTGATTAACATAGTAGAGTCTAAGTGGGGTCAATAGATTAACATTAAAATGAGTAAAGCTATTTTGTTATATACTTTTGAATGTGACAGTTCAAATAGTTGTACTTATATAAATAAATTTTGTGACTGAAGAATATCATTTTTAGAACTAATGAGGATTTTAGTAATTAATGATATAATAAGGAAACTATTTGGACAAATTATGACTTAATTGTAATGACTTGATCCCTACCATTTTATGCTAAGGCACGAGCAAAACAAGACATGACAAATACAGCCGTTGTTGGATGTGTAACTGGAGGTGCTTTGTCGGCAAAAGATAACCTTCTTGGATGGCATGATTCCCCTTCATGAGTAGATAATGTATTTTGTTGGTGGCTTTCGTTATACTGTCTCACGAGGTCAGTTGGAGTTGGGTGTCTTACAAGTCTGCTTCTGTTTTGCTTCCTATTCTCTTGACATTTTTTATGCATCTTCTTCAATACAAAGTTAGTATCACAAAGCGTTCCAACAACCAAGAACAATGGGCTGCTTGCCTGCGCTATACCAGTATATTAGTTCCTTCCGTCTTTTGTTGGTGAAAGCAGGGGTCTTGGTATCGTGTGTAAGAGAACTGGTGTGAATCTGAAATACCATCCGTTGTAGTCTTGTAGCCACTCTTTAATATATCTTCTTGTTGGTACATCATATCAAGAACATCTATGAGAAAATACAAATTAAAACCTGCTGACATGCATAGCTTCAGTTCAAGCATTGGTCAGTTCTTTGCTTCTAATAATTCAGATTTCGAACATATCAATTTTAAAAAGCAAATAGTTCAATCTTAGTTAATATTGCTACCAACTGTTTAGATTTTAATTGAAATCATTCTTTGCTGCATGATCCCTTTGGACCTCCTACTTAAATGCTTGGCCTGATTACTCAAAAGTGTCCATAATTGCTGGAAGAGCTTGAGGTCTATTCTTTTTGCATCACTCAAAGTGCAAGAATCACGATGAGTTTTATCCAATAAACACAACCTTTCATATACAGAAACAAAAGCTTTGGGGAGGAATCTTGAAGACTACGTGTACAAAAGAGCTATAATATTTGCACGCATCCTTAAGTGTCATTTTACATGCTGTTAGGTTGTGTGTCAAACACTTGACAACCTGACAAAATGAACCAGTAAATGTTGAACTTCTCTACCATACTCCACATGAACAAAAGCTTCTAGGAATTAATCAAGTGGAACCTTAGTAACTGGGAAATTGTTATATCTATCTTCCCAAACTCGAACAGAGGACTTCCAAATTCTTGCTACCTTGTGATCTACTTGTAAATCCATTCATTCGCTCGGCCTCCTGACTCATCCATGTCTATAAAAATGCTTACTGCCTGTAGTAAATGGTGTGATGTGGATTATGTTATGTGATGATTTGCAAAGGATCTCATGTACTCAGAGATGTATCAACTATTATGCCATTCAATCCCACAAGTTATAGAGGAGCTTCAACTAATCTTATACTAGCCAGTTTTCCTTTAGTTGAGAATTAATACTGCAAAAACGTAAGATCTTGAGTAAATTATCCAAAATATAAGCAACCATTGCAGTATCAATTTACCTTCCCTATTCGTGGCCGCTCTTTCACCTTCGCTAAACTGTTTCGAATATGTGAGACAGCTCCCCAGCATTTCAACGTGTTTGCAACATCATCAAGCCTCAAGAGGTACTCTTCTTCAGTCAGTGGAAAAGATCTCTAAAGCAGGACCAAGAAAGAAGGTATTAAACCAAAAAGGAACAACCAACAAAGACATCATTAAGAAGGAAAACAACCAAATTTCCATAAACCTAGAAAACGCATGATGTGGAGTTCTATATAACATGTGAGACATGTCACTCAAAATTATGAAAGCCAAGCATGCTCTTCTCTCATATATAGCAAACTTCTTGAAATCAATTTATCTATCCAGCAGAGAAACAGTCATCACATGCAAACTCAAGATTGAATAGCTTATGGTAAAGATCTCTAATGGATAACAGAAAGTTAATTCCCAAGTATCTCATGCTGTATTATAGAACAAATACTCTTATCCACAAGCTACTTTATCTATCGACTCCATACTAAAGCTCACTTTCAAGGATACCCAATAACCAAGTGAAAGGCATGCAGTCACAAACCAGAAGATGCATCAATTAACGCAACTTAGAAGATCAATAACATATAATCAACACATTGATTAACACCCGCTGAAGGAAAGTCATGTTTGAAACTTTGAATTTACAAAAGCAAGGCCATGTTTCCAGTAATATGCTTGCACTTTACCTTCATAAGAATTTAATGTTCAAGTGTCAGCATAAAACTTCAAAAGATTATAAGCACTGAATCCTGGAACTCGTACCTCGATTAATGAGTGAATAACATATTTATCTCAAGTAGTGTAGATATAGATACATGACAGTAATGGAAGATGTAGAGTAGTTTTATTTAGTCATTTATTACCTTTTTGTTCTATAGGAACCGGTTAAATAAGGTTGAAAAGTCATGTATTTAGCATTTTGTTCACACCAGCAAAGTAATGAATTCCTCTTCCCAAGAGGTAAAGTGCTATTTATGAAAAGAAATGAATTAGAAACTGAGTTTCATCCAAACAAATATATGCAATAACCACTGAATGTAAAAGAACATACATTGTTTCATTCAGGGCCCCTAGTAGAGTCTAATATTATCATAATTCTTAAACTTGCCAGTGACTCGTATTTGATGTGGAGTTTTCTTCTGCACATTATGAATAATTAGTAGCTCAAAAGTCCTCTTACCTGTTCCCTGTACTTCCACATGACATTCAGAGCAAGGAGACTTCTACCCATAAATTCCTACATTAAGGCAATCACAACTACGAGTGAATCGAAAAAATCATATGATAAAAGAACTTCAGTTGAGAAAATTGGAGAACATGATATAATGGTGAACAAAACTGTTAGTGAGACACTTCGACATTCACTATGACAAACATGAAACATCCTGCATAGTTGTAAAGGAACCTCGCTATAAAGTCTAAAATGGCCAGTACTGTCCAATTTGGTGATTTCAAAAGCAATTCTAGGTCTTTAATGATGCCTCAAAGACTATATATTTCCGGTTAAATGAATTCATATCATTTCCGTATATGGAGTTTTGTCCCATAAACGAGATACAATCGCAACTTGTACTTCTCTTCTGGAGACAAATCCCGTAACAATAACGTCGATGACATTTGTATAACATAATTTCCCTATTTCACTGAATTAAAAAGCTGTCGCAACTCAGATTACTCTTGCACATTACTTCCCTGTAAGCACAGGAGTCGTACCTTTTTTATCAGCTGAACATCGTAAGATCTTCCATACTTGTTCCTAATAAGAGTTGCAAGGTCCATCCCACTGAAGGTGGAATCATCAGAACCAACAATTCTTTCAAGATTCTGTCTTATCAATTCACTGTCAACCTGAAAGGTTTGAAATGAAGACGTCATAGCTATTGGCCGAATTTAAGAGATAATTTTTGGCGTCCAAGAAAATGTTAAAATACAATATGCAAAATAAAAGGAGAGCCATGAGTAGAAAGAAAGAGAATCCTAAATAACCAGTTTTGAACACTACCGCGAGGAAAAGACTTGAAATGCAAATAACAGTCGAAAGTTCAAACGTACCCCTCCAGATTCACCTTGGGAAGTATTCTTCTCGCTCACATCATCTTCTGAGTCATCTGGGTCATTTCCATCATCCACTACACTAGAAAAAACTGGTCTACCCTTCCTGGCAATGAAGTGGTAGCTGCTAGTACTACGGCCGTTACTACTGATTCCGGAGAGAAACTGGGCGTTGGAGAAAATCGATCCTTTGATAAATCTTCCAACGTGATGACGCTTATGAACTCCAATGGACCAGTTACAGTGCGTAATGCTCGTCATATCCCTGAAATCACCGTACTTTTATCATTCCTCTTCGATACCATATCATATATGAAAGGCAGAAGATGGAACCTGGTAAGAAGGACTGGCTCAGGCAGCTTCGTGGTTATAGAATCCAGGAAAAAGTTGTCAACTTTGGAACTCGGCAACACCTGTGGGTTGGGTACATGGGTTGCTTGCTTGCTTGCCACAGAAAAAAGGAGTTTTTTTTTTATTATTCTTCCGTAATCTTGTTCCGTAATTGCTGTGCTCGCTTTTGTCTTGACATGTACTGATTGGGTTTTGACTGTGAATAGAAATTGACAACGTGAAGGGAAGTTTTTTAATACAACATAAATTTCCTTCTTATTGTGCCAAGGCCAATAGACAACATTAGACTCTAGTCAGACCAAGCAAGCTTCATGGACCTCATTTATGGATCCTTGTTAGACTTAAATCGGCTCATGGAGTCATGGGTCTGATTTTTCTTACCCGCAATTGAATTTTGGTGCTGTCGATACCCGTGTGGCGGGCGGTTCTTGACGCAAGAAAGACAGCGAGAGAGAAGAAGAAGAAGAAGAAGAAGAAGAAGAAGAAAAGGTTTGGAATGAATCAACAAGACAGATAAGGTCGTCTTAGGTTTTGTACTTTGATGATGAGTATTGGGTTCTACTAGTCGCTTATGAACACGGTACATACATTGCTGCTCTCTTTCTTCATGCTTTAGAAATTCTTTGTAGCATTTGAGAGATGTTTGGACGGATCAAACTTACTAGCATTTTAACAAACATCAATGATCTGGTCTAGAGAAAGAAAGGAAAAACATATACTTCTGTTCTGTTACTTCTGTAAACTTAATACATTATTGATATGCATCAACAAAAAGAAAAAAACCACAACTTATAATTAAATCTACACCGTCAGTTAGTAGCATCCAATCAAATATCAAACCGACCCTGCCCTCCTAAACTAGATGCAACCTTAGTTTCACTTTCCTTAATTCATTGTCATGTCGTGCAATAAGTATAATGTTTTTCTGTAAGAAATGTTTAAAAAAAAAAAAGGGAAACATACATTTCAGGATTGGTCACCAACATGCCATAGTGGACTTAGAAATACTTGTCGAGTTCAGACTTGTGACGACTCAGAAGATTGACCTTGAGACCATGCTTCATGTACATCGTCAAAGCGAGCTTGGGCATCACAGGATGATCTTTCACCACATTCACATTGTAACGGTAAAGTATAGAGGCTGCAACAAACTTCATTTGATAGTATGCAAAGTCTTTTCCTAAACATAGTCGAGGACCACCATTAAAAGCTGTGAACTTGTAGGCTGATTCGCTCATGAATCGACCGTCTCTTAGCCATCTTTCTGGCTTGAACTCCCTGCAGTCTTCACCCCATATTTCCTTCATTCTTCCCATTGCATACATTGCATATATTACTTTTGTTCCTTTCTTCAGTTCTGTCCCATCTGGGAACATGTCATCCTCAACAACCTACAACATCAGAAATTAACAATTAAAATAAGTTATCACTTTCATTTAATTTGTTTGATCCATGTGATGCTCTGATCAAAGACGAGTTTATGCTATTTTCACGTAATGTAATTAACTAAACTAATTATACCACACACACATATACAAAGATAGAAGGAAAAATGACTGGCTACCCCAGTTCATAAATACAGGAAGTAGTCTTCCGATGAGTCTTGACCAATGATCAGCATGACTCTCTAACCAAGAGGGCTTTAAGTATTGGATTGGTCTTTCAAGGAGATTTGACCTGTATTCAAGTCTTCACCTATTTCTAGGACCTCGATTTCTATTCTTAATAATTCAATTTCATTTCATGCTTACTCTGTGGTCATCTAAGACATAAGTATGTATATATACTGTTAGGTAACCAAGAAACTGCCCCAAATGTACTTTTATAACGGCAAAGCTTCTATTGCTCAACGGAATGGCAGAGCTTGGCCATTGGAAACCTACAAGCCAGCCAATAGCCGACTAATGATGGCATGAATCTTATAAGATGGAGATATGGTGGAGGCTTCAGGGGTTGTGTTGTATTGATTATGAGCACCAGAGATAAATGAATAAACATGCCTAAGAAATAAGTTCTAAACGTTGAAGGAAAAATGAATTGCTTAATATAAATTGATTAATTACCTCCTTGTGATCCACAGGAACTGAAGGGTACAACCTTAAGGCCTCAGACAGTGCAGCTTGCAGATAATCCATCTTCTTTATCTCCTCTGGCCTAAACACCATGGGCTCTGTATCTTTAGTGTCTAAATCTCGTCTATCTCTGATAATCCTGCATATTTCACCAAGGATTTTCTCCTCTACCGTTGGATGTGAATCAAGAAGCCAGAAAAACCAACTCAATGCCACAGAAGATGTATCTCTCCCAGCAAGGATGAAGTTCACGCATATATCTCTCAAAAACTTGTCTGAAAATGGTTGCCCCTGCTCATCTTTTAACTTCATAAACACTGTCAAAAGATCTGATTTTTGCATATTACAATCATCAGTTTGTAAAGACAGTTCTTTTTTCCTGGTATCGATCACGTCTTCTGCGAATTTGTCCACACCCTGTATCGATATCTTGAGCTTCTTTTCTGTCCCCAAATCAAGATACCTCATGGCTTTCCATATGCATGTTGGGGAAATAAATCGTAGCACTGTAGCCTCTGTTGCATCCTCAAAAGCTTTGGCAAATGGTATTTCAGGTAAGCCCGGACTTAGACACCCCGGATCAACGCCAAATGCTATCATGCAAACGTTGTCAAATGTAAGCCTTAACAGAATGTCCTGTAGATCAATGGACAATGAGTTGGTGACTGCATTTTCTAGGACTGTCAAGAGCCTTCCGTGGACAAGTTCAAGCAATGACTCTGTGGTTAATTGCCTGAACTTGGCCGAATGAAACTCAATGCTCGCAGTCTTCCTTTGCCTTTGCCATATCTCATCATCTGCACTAAATATTCCGTCACCTAGAAGATCATGAACTGTGTTATGAAAGAACTGGCCTTTTGGGAAATTAGAGAACTTGGTTTTGAGAAGATACTCTACGTTTCCAGGATCCGCAGTCACCACACAATTGAGACTACTAAACCATGGACCTCTAAACCTGAAAGTACCGTTTTGACGGCAAAGCACATCGGTAATCCATTCATAGGTGTCAGTTCGGACTGCGGCCATCAAGGACGGCAACATCCCCAGTACTGGCCATATGGGTAGGCCGTGCCTCTTTCCCTGCCTTAGAGAATGAATGGCTATGAAGACAAAAGCAGCAACCAAAAGTTCCAACACTTGAACGTCCCTCAAGAAGAAGAGCCGCCGGGAAAGGAGATGATTGGAAAATGAGGAGGACGAGGAGGAGATAAGGGAAGTAAGGTTGGTACTGGGGTCGATCATGGTGTTGATGGGATGACTAGCTACAATGAAATGCGAGTGTCATGCATGTAAGTGCAAATGAATGGTTAGTTAAGGGTGGTGGACATGAGTTATATGGGAAGTAGAAATGCATGCTACTTTCTTGGCGTGCAGTTTTTGGTCCTATTGGTGTGATTTGGTGAGCTGAAAGTTTATGGGATATATATGGAAAGCTGCTTTACCTCTTTGCTTTACTTAATTAAGAGGTATTGATCCTCTCTATACACAACTCAACTGGTTTTGTCCACTACTGGGGACTAGCTTCCATAATAGTTACTAATGAAGGAAAGTTGACACTTCTACTAAAGTTTATGGGACGATGGGAAGTGGGTGGCGCAGATAACCTAAGTTGCAACTATTTACACTCTTTTTATGGGTAATACACGTTATTAATGGTTATTAGTGGGACTATCTTTATATATATATTTATAAGAAAAGAGTATGAAAATTAGAATATATAGATTTTTGGGTGGCTACTGGTGGGATTTGGTATGCTGAACGCTCACCACGTGGGATCTGCGTCTACCCCACTCATTCGCTCCCACTCCTTCCATGTACTTGTTCTCGTTGAACTGTTCTTTATCAATACACAGATTTTGATTCTATGCACTATAAAATACCATTCTCTTGAAGTCCAAATAGTTATCGCTGTGCTTTGTTAAATAGTATGATGGTGAGCTTTCTACACCAGCCACCACCTCCAAGTATCATTGTTGGGACCCTTCTCACGTGATCTGTAGTGACTCTTAAACAAATCTGTCACTGGATAAATTAAACAGGAATGAATTTGAGCAAGCATAAGCTGCTTAGCTATGTGACATTAGGTCAACTTGCACGATATTCCAAGAACTAGAATGAGAAGGACAGATATGGCTTATTGGATGTTGTAGGTGGAACGGCTTTTGCTTTCTATTCATATATGCAGATTGCAGAGCCATCTATGCGAATACTTGCATGATCAGCGAAATTAATTGTAACATTCCGAACCCAAAACTTTCCTTCTACTCTTAACCTAAGACATTTGCTATCTGATGCATATATAGTATGACACTTCCTGTTTTTGGTTTATACGTATTAAATGCCTGCAACCGGAACTGCAAATTCATGTCTTTTTAATCAATAATTTTAACTATTTATTAAAAGAAGTATGGAATCAAAGTCTTGCTGGAAGTTAATAATTTATATTGATATGTCATAGATTAACCTCGGAATAATTCTCTATTCCACTTTCTTTTTTCAACTCTATTTTCGCTTCCAATACGACATCGTTTTATGCTTAAATATAAAATAATATTATATTGAGAGCAAAAATAGGATCGGAACAGAGAAAATGAAAAAGGATCTGAACCTTTCTAACCTTAGCGTAAAATTTTATATTATGTTATGTTTAGTTGGAGGTTTATTAATATAATGAAAAGAAATATAATATTATTTCATCGTTTGGATGGAGGGTTTATAATGAAATGAAATGGAATGAGATGGAAAATAAGAGTTTTATATTACGTCACATTTTATCTTAAACAGTAAAAATAAGAAACCTCTAATTTAGAAGGTTTATGATAAAATATAAAATGATAAACAACTTTTCACTATATTATATTATAAACCTTTATTTTAAACAACATTTCATTATATTACATTATGAACTCTTCCATCCCTCCCAAACAATAATTTTCTAATATTATATCCGTTTATAATATAGATCATTTCATTCCATTAAAAACCTTACTTTCATGCAGTATTAACAGAAGGGCAAGAACGTTAGACTTGCCTGGTTTTCAGTTGGCTGCGGTCAACTTAAGAGTTTCTCCTTGTTCTCTCGGACTAAAGTTAAGTCCAAGTCGAGGGGCGGCTGCTGGTGGCTTGACGCTGGCGCAGAGAAGCTGTAGGCGTCCTAGAAGCAGCGAAGTAAAGAGCTGAACAGGGAGAGAGTGGAGATGGAGAGCTCTGAAAACCCTCCTGTTTCTTTGGAAGAGAGGGATCTTCTGCGGCGGAACAATAAAAAAGTCAAGATCGATGGTGGCGTTCATGATGATATGGAGCAGGATAATTCTGTTGTCCCTGAAACTCCTTTGGAACCTTCGCGCAGAAAGGTTTCTTTTAAGGATGTGTTAAATCGTGATGCAGATATGCCTGATTTGCCTGCCTCTACTGAGGTTTTCTTTGATGATGCTTCGGATGATGATTCAGATGGTGATGTTGATAATGATGAGGTAGATTGCCCTACTATCAGATTGTCCAGAGAGGAAAAGTTACTACTGCGACAGCCCTGGCGGCATGCCTTGATTCTCAAGGTTTTAGGGCGTTCGGTTGGCTTTGCCTTTCTGCAACGCAAACTGAGGCAATTATGGGAGCTTCCTAATCCCTTTGAAATGATTGATTTAGCCAATGGTTATTTCTTAATTCGTTTTCGTTCTAAGAATGATTATGATCATGTGCTCAAGGATGGCCCGTGGATTGTTGTTGGACACTATGTTACTTTGCAGAAGTGGAGACCGAATTTTGATCCGGTTTCGGATGTCATTGATCATGCGGTGGTGTGGGTTAGGGTTCCTAATCTCCCTATTGAATTATATACAGAAGTGTTTTTATGGAGACTTGCCAAGACGATAGGTGTTCCGATTAGGATTGATGAAACCACTTTAGGTGCAATGAGAGGCAAATATGCCAGGATTTGTGTTGAAGTGGATTTTGCTAAACCTTTATTATCCAAATTTCGTTACAGAAGGAAGATCCGTCGATTGGAGTATGAAGGTTTGGATATGATTTGCTTCCAATGTGGTAGATATGGTCACAGGAAGGAAGCATGCCCTTCTATCATTTCAGATGTTAAAAACTTTGGTACTGGTAACAATGGAGAGGTTGGTCCAGGGGGATCACAACCGCAAGTGGTGGTTGAAGAGGTTGCGTCGGCGGAGGTCCTAGAAAATTTCGGGCCGTGGATGGTGGCGAAGAGACCGGGTAGGAGACAATCACGCAAATCGAATCCTGATCATCATCACCAACGTATCTTGGGGGATAAGACTATCAATTCGGTTGTCCCTAAGACTCCTGTTGTTTCCAAATTAGTGGATAATTCAAATAAGTATGCTACTTTATTGGAGGAGGACACTGAGGGTAATATTCAAGCTTTTGAGGGGCAGGGAAATATTGATCCTAATAGGGACCCAGTTGATTCCACGGTGGAGAAAAACACAAAAGGCAAGGGACTTGAGGGTCCCAAGATCACTCCTAATAAGCCTTCTAAACCGGGTAAACAGATTTCCGGTCGTACTAATATGAGGTTAGACCATAATGGGTCTAGTTCAGAGGCACGTGTGACTATTCCTCCCTTTCAACCCCATGTTTCTACTCCAACTGAGAACAGGATCGTGAATAGCCCGGTCCTCCCTGCCAATAACTCTTCTTCGCCAATTTTGCCTCCTCCGGGGTTTATAAAATCTTCTCAGGCGGCAGCTATGGGTGCCCATACTTTGGTCCGAGGTGGCAATAATATGGTGATTCCTGAGACTACTATTCTTTCTGATGATTTGGTGATTTTAGATCCTGGAGATAATCGCCGATTTGATCCTCTAGCTCAAAATCATTCTTCTAAGATGGAAGGGGTTGAGTTTGATTCTTCAACGGCAGCTGAAGTTAGTCAGCAATTTTTAAGGCACGATGGGGTTCAAGAGATTCCTCCTCATGGCCAGTGATGGCTTGCTTCCTTTCTTCATTATTATCTTTTTTATGTCGATTTTAATGTGGAATGTTCAAGGTATTGCCTCTAGGAAGCGTCAACGTGCTCTCAGTTCTCTTTGTAGACAAAGGCGTCCTCTGATCTTGGTGATTGTTGAGCCGAGGATTGCTGGGGTACGTGCTGATTCTATTTGTACTTCTTTGGGTTTTGATTATTGGGTTCGGGTGGAGGCCGTTGGTTTTAGCGGTGGAATTTGGGTTTTTTGGATGAATCCTATTGGTAATGTTTCTGTGCTCTGCTCTACTTCTCAGTTTATACATTGTCAGGTTTCTGATAATCGGAATAGAGTTTGGTTGTTTACTGCTATCTATGCAAGTCCTACAGATAGATGGAGAAATAAATTTTTTGATGCTTTATCTCTTGTTGGTGTTAATTCACATCTGCCCTGGCTCCTCATTGGTGATTTTAACACTTTTCTGAATCCGGATGAAACCACTAGCATTGATGCTTCTATTTCTGCTCGTTGTTCGAAATTTCGTTCTTGGATTAATTCTCTAGATCTTTTTGATATGGGGTTTTCTGGCTCTCTCTTCACTTGGTCTAAAGGAAGAACTGAAGGTACATTTCAAGCAGCCAGGTTAGATAGAGCTCTCTCTAATTTGTCTTGGCTCCAACTTTTCCCGGCTGCTGGTGTTTTACATTTGGATCGTTCTGTCTCAGACCATTGCCCTATTCTGGTTTCTTTTGATATTTCTATTATGAATGGTGGTTCTAGAAATTTTCGTTTCCAGAATGCTTGGACTTCGCATGATAATTATCTTCCTTTTCTTAAGGATAATTGGCAAGTTGATGGGAATTTTGCTCAAAGGCTGCATAACTTACCTGCTATTCTTTCTTCTTGGGCTCATAATGTTTTTGGTAATATCTATCAGAAAAAGAGAAGACTGCAGGCACGGTTGAATGGCATTCATAAACAGATTAATAGGTATAATTACAGGGCTCTCTGTAAGCTAGAAATCAAGTTACGTGTTGAACTTGAGACTGTTCTTGACCAGGAGGAACTCTTGTGGCAACAAAAATCACGTGAAAGTTGGATTCTTGAGGGTGATCGTAATACTGCTTTTTTTCATGCTGTTGCGGCGGTGAAAGGGTCAAAAGCTCCTATCTTGGCTCTTAAATCTGATCAGGATGTATGGATTACTGATCAGGTTGTTCTTAAACAAATGGCTATGAACTTTTTTCATCAGCTTTATTCTGCTGATTCGGATAATTTGATACCTTTGCTGACTTTTTCTTCTTATCCGGCTTTGACTGAGGATTTGAAGAATCATCTTTTTTGTCCTTTCTCTAAAGAGGAAGTTGTGTCCGCTGTCTTCCAGATGGCACCTAATAAAGCACCAGGTCCAGATGGGTTTCAGGCATCCTTTTATCAAAAGTCTTGGGCGGTTATTGGTGATTCTGTGACTGATTTTGCTCTTGACTTCCTTAATGGGGGGATTCTTCCTAATGGGGTTTGTGAGACTGTTATTACATTGCTTCCTAAGGTCTCTGCACCTGAACATCTTCGACAGTTTCGCCCCATCAGCTTATGCAACGTCAGTTTTAAGATTTTGACTAAAGTCCTGACTAATCGGTTGCGTCAAGCTTTTCCTCATTTGATTGATCCTGTTCAGTGTAGTTTTGTCCCTGGTAGGCAATTGCATGATAATGTGATTATTTTTGAAGAAATGGTTCATTTAATGCATAACAAGACAGGTAATGTGGGGTTGATGGCTGTTAAAATTGATATGGAGAAGGCCTTTGATTGTATCAGCTGGGGCTTTATTGATGACTGTCTTAGGTTGGCTGGTTTTACTGATCACTGGAGAATCTTAGTGTCCTCTTGCCTTTCTTCTTGCATGATGAAGGTTTTATGGAATGGTTCAACAACAGCTAGTTTTAAACCTGGTAGGGGGGTTCGCCAGGGTGATCCGATTTCTCCATATCTTTTTGTTTTGGCAATGGAGAGACTGGGGCATGTTATCAAGGATTTGGTGGAGATTGGTTCTTGGAAGCCTGTCCGAGTTTCTAGCACTGGGCCCTCCCTTACACACCTTTTCTTTGCAGATGATTTGGTTCTCTTTATGGAAGCTTCTATTGATCAAGTCACTGTTTTAAAGAATTGCCTTGAGTTATTTTGCCAATCTTCAGGTGAGAAAGTCAACTTCTTGAAGTCTTCGGTAATGTTTTC
>JAOTAW010000201.1:6374928-6385280 GCA_025629945.1 Erythroxylum savannarum | reverse complement strand
CATTAAATCTTCTAACGATGTACTTCTTACTAAGCTCGGATGGGATTTACTTACTTGACCCACGGCCTTATGGGTCCAGACTCTGAGAGCAAAATATTGAGTGGATATCTTCTTCAGACCTTAGCTCGAAACGGAGCTTCGGTGATCTAGAGAGGGATCTCAGCAACATGGAATTTTGTGTGTCAAGGAGCTAAATGGAACCTGGGCAATGGACGACACATCCTTTTCTGGCTCGATAATTGGGACAAGGACTGGGGTCCTCTCTATTTAGTGGCCCACACCACCATTCCTGAAAGCGATCTCAGTGCTACAATCTCTGACTTTGCTAATGAATTTAGCAACTGGCATTGGGATTTATTCCAACACTATCTCCCTTCCACCGTTTGTATGATTATCGCGTCCATCCGTCCTCACATCACTAACCGGGAGGAAGATCAATTGGTCTGGGGGCCCAGCAATCATCGGAGGTTCACAATGGCGTCTACTTATGATCTCATTGAGAATATCACCACGGACATATCCAACAGGACTTGGGAGAAATTTGTAAATGGGTTGGACCACAGCAGATCAGGTATTTTCTTTGGCTCTTGGCTAAGCAGAAATTACTGATCAATCAGCAGCATGTGACCCCGCCATCTAACAACAGAGAATAGTTGCCCCTCTTGTGGACAGGAAGAGTCGACTTTATATGCTATAAGAGATTGTCCTAGAGTAAAATCCTTCTGGTGTAAATTTCAGTTTACAATGGTAGCTATGGAATTTTTCCAACATGATGAGGGGACCTGGTTTCTTTCTAACCTTAGACATCACGTTCATTTGAACCAGGTAGCGTGGGCTACCATTTTTGGCGTCGCTTGCTGGTTCTTATGGAAATGACGAAACAGTAGCATTTTTAAGGCTGGTTTTGTCTAGCCAGTAGATGGAACTAAAATTGTCATGGATTATATTGGTTGGATTATCCAGGCTAGAGAGATGGAAAGCCGCGTCTTTCAAGTGTAGGGTTTGGCGTTGGGTATGCCAGTAGGTTGGAGCAAACCCATGGAGGGGTGGGTCAAGATTAATACGGATGGAGCGATGAAAACGGGATCCAACATTGCCTCAGTCGGCGGCGTCATTAAGACCTACCAAGGTCAATGGTGTGTAGGCTTCCTACAGAACAGAGGAGTAGGTGACCCTTTGGCTGCCAAACTCTGGGGAGTACATTCAGGACTCACGCTGGCATGGGAGCGGGGATATCGACGCGTGATAGTTGAAGTGGACTCGCTCGAAGTTATTAACATTCTTTACTCGTCCCATAGCACTATGTCTGGCATTAATCTTTTGGTGACAGGTATCTGAGGGTTGATGCATCGAGCATGGGAGGTGCAAATTAATCATATATATCAAGAAGGGAACCGTGTGCCGATAGACTGGCTACCTTAGCCTCTTTAGCAGGACCGGGACTGCGTATCCTTCAGGAGCTGCCGATGAGTGTCAAGGATGTTTTATACCAAGACATGAAAGGATGTTTTATACAAGACATGAATGGAGCTCTTCACCGTAGAACTCTGCATTAGTAGGGTGAACAGGTCGAGTGGTAGTTTCTGTTGGTTTTATTTCCTTGTAAAAAAAAAAGATTTGGAGTTGTTTTGCTTTTGTTTTGAGATTTCTTTTTTTAGTTTTTATCTTAAAACAAATTATCTTTCAATTTAATTTATTATTAATAATATTATTATTATTAAACAAAATTGAGAGATAAATTAATTTTATGAATTAAATAAATAAAATTTTATCTTATTTAATATTTATTAATAATATTAGTAGAAGTTCATTATATTTTTATTAAAATAAATAATTAAATAAGTAAAAAATTATTTTTTAAATATTTACTTCAGTTACTAAAACTTATTTTGTATGAAAATTTATATACTTTAAAAATAATATATTTATTAAGTAATTATCGAATTTGAAAATATTTTATATAATTAAAATTTAAAATAATTTATAAAAAAATACAACAAAATAAATAAATAAATTATAACTGATCAAAAGGATGTAACTGGGTTACTGGATTATGCATGGAGTCATGCAACAATCTCAGATAGACTCCACTACGATACAAAAAGATGCCTTAACGAGCCAAGTAACAATTGTTCAAACTATTTCAACCAGCTGTTGGAAGCTTATACCAAGATCGACCCCTACAATATTCATAGTCAGAGCTGCATCAGCGCTCGTACCAGTCTAATATCTACCAAACTTCGTGCTGATCCTTCTGTGCAAACTCTAAGGAATGTTACCATCTGTTATTAGGGAGAGTGCATAAACTCGATCACATGGAACTGAACACTAATTATGATTGACCTTTTTGTTGTTGTCAAGTACCAACCCTTGATTGCAGGTATACTATGGTCGAGACTTAACAGGGAAAAGGGTTATAGGATTAGGAATTAATTTGGTTTCTTCCTAATGTAGTTGTGAGTAAACTTTTCGGAGCTGAGGAAGAATATATACTTTGTCCCAAAAGGTGGAATCAGCCATCCCAACTGCCCCCACTCACGGGCCCGACCACAAGATGAAGGGGTAAATCACGGTATCTACTCGGTCAACCCACTAGCAGAGCGGCCCTTTCCACCCGTTTCTGGGATTCGAACCTAGGTCCTTGTCCCAACTAACCCTGCTAGAAGACCAACCGAGCTACACCCGTGTACGGAAGACTATGCTCAGGTGTATTTCAGCAGGGAAGATGTCCAGAAGGCGTTAGATGCCAATGTAACCAAATTGCCATATCCTTACTCCTCACAACAAACCATAATAATTTTATATGAAAATTTTACTTGTTTATTTATGAAAATAGTTAAGCCAAAGATTCAAAGCATCCCCTAATCATGTGATTATATATCTCTAGTATTACTTTACACTTTAATAATTATAAAATGGTATTATTTACATTATAAAACCTATTTCTATTATGTTTTTATTAAGTGTGCAATCCTAGATAGTTACCCCCTCTGGAAGGCATGCCAATTAGGCAACATGATGCACTGAATGCTAACATGGAATTTTTCTTAATTTTATAATAATTTTATTATTATTATTTCAATAATTAAAATATTATATTTTATCCTTATATCTCCTCTGTTTTCCTAACTCACCATCTTTTAACTATGGACCAACCATTGCCACTACTATATCAATCTCTTCATTCTTCTCAATACCATTACATCAAAATTTCCATCTTCAATACCACATTCCTTTTCATGATCATCATCATAATCTTTGAATTGCCAACTCCAAATTGAACAAAACTCCTTTTCCAAATCCCTTCATTTTCCTTTGACATCAATTCAAAACTGAAATAAACCATTTTCATGTCAAGTAAACTAAAATAGTCATAACCCTAATAGAAACAAAAAAAATATTACTCAAAAGAAACATAAAAATAACCAAAAATTAAAAAATCCAAAATAGAAAACCCACCATTGTTGATTTTTACCCAACTTCATTATAGGCAAAAGTGATTCGATAAAGTTTTTTTATAATATCTGCTCATTTGGAGAGTTTGCTTCTCTAAAAAAAAATTCTCAAAATCTTCCTATTAAGTTAAGTGAATAAGGATAGTTACAGGTCGGACTAAACCAACAATTCAGTAAGAAAGTCAAAGCTTTTCTACAAAATTTGGATCTTTTAAACAAATTTATTAGAAACTTCCTATTAGACTAAATGAGTAGGAATGACAACAGGCTAGGTCGGGCTTATCTTTGATCCATCCCAACCCCAACCCATAAGGAACAACTTGTTGAGTCTAACTCAAAGCTTAAAGTTTGATCTAAGTCGAGTTGGACAACTTAAACTTGAACTTAAGCTTACTCGGATTGGCCAAAATAATATCATTTTATGATGGAGATTAGAGCCTCGGGCTAACCCCTAAATTAAGCCTAGTTCAAAGTCTGATAAACTAAAATCTAACCCATTGAATTTATATTAAGCTAAGCTGAACCAAGCTAAGTTGTGAGAATTTTTTCATCTCTACAAGTAAGGTTTTAACTCATAGTTCTAATGATAAAATAATATGTTACTACTACTATTTTTATCATTGGTGATATTAGTAAGTTAATGTGAAAGATCAAGCTCAATGAATGGTAGAGCAAAGTAGCTAATCTTATTAATTAAGCGATCAAATGATGAGAAAAATGAGCAAAGTGGAGAACATATGTAATTCAAGCGAAGGACTAAACATAGGGAGGAATCAAGCATATCAAAACTCATAAAATTATTGTAATCCTTCTTGAAAAATTATTGTGATTAAAAAATTATTGTAATCCTTCTTGTAAACTTTGATCATTTGTATATAGGCATAACAAATAAATCTTTTCATAATCAAAAGAAAATTTATTTTAATCCTTAAAGAAAATATTTTGAAATTTAAACAAACTTTTAGGAAACTTTTAACATGATTTTGAATCAAGTTTTTGTTAAATGAATATGTTTGATCTTTAAAAGAACTTGCAAAGATTTGAAAAACTTGCTTTTGTGCATATTGGTCAACCTATGTATTAGTGTCATAGACTGGTGTTTTTTAAAAGTTAGTAAAAGTATATATTGTTACTTTGTTAGTACATTTATCAGTACATTTGACATTGGTCAACAGATATATTCTGAAAGATAAAAATTTTAAGTACTATGAATTTGTATCGATAGTACTTGATACATTAGTCAACCAATAAGTTACCTTTTTAAAAACAAGGTAAACAAATAGATTAATAAAAGAGCCTTCTCATATGTAGCGCATGTGATCAACAAAGGAGAAAAGGAATTAAACAGCAGTTATTATGCATCTAAAACCAAATAATAAAGACATAGATGTGTTGAGTAACTCCTTATACATTGACGTCCAAGTTAACCATATAGAATAATTGAATTTGTCTTTTCTTGTTATAGAAATTCTCTATAAGTGTGAAATTCATTCCTCTACTAACATGAGGCTCATTTTCTCTGCTATCTTAGAAATAAGTTGGTCTCTTACCCACTACAATGTATTCTTATAAAAAGTCTAAGAGTTAAGTTCATAGTTAGCCAAACATCTCTTATTGCTTTTTTCTTCCAAATATAATTTACCCCCCCCCCCCCCAACCTAACACCATTTTAAAGGTTATTTCATTATCAATATAGGTGCATGTTACATCTTCTAACCATGCCATGAATTATGGGCATAAAATTAAGTGGTTCTAATTATGTATCTACTGTATGTCTGGTTCTAAACTTATTGAGCAAAGTGGCATTAAAAGAAGAAGCAATCTCTAGTTTCAATTGCCTCTTTGCTTAACACACATTATTGGTTGTTCAAAAAGATTCCTTTGACTCTGTCTAATATTTGCAGTTTGATTATAATTGCTAATCAAAGTATAAACAAACATTTAAGACTATTATTTTTTATCCATACCAAGCTTTTCCAATATGCCTTACTAGTCATCTTTATAAATAGGTTGTGACATGATTTATTAGTGAACATGTCTGAATTATTAGCCCTTCAGTTAACCTATCTTCCTGTTTCACATTTAGGCTATAATCAATTAATGAATCTATTATCTAGTTAAATCCTCTATACCTGTAGGACCATTCCCTATCTTTGATGATCTTTTCCACTAAAATAGATTAGTAATTTGAGATTATCCATTCTGTGGAGCATGATAAGGGTCTTAGATCATTCTAGTTATTATATCATAACCAAGCTTTATTTCCATTTCTAATCTTGAATTTCATCCTTATTCAAAAGTGTTTCTCTTCCTAAATGGACAAAAATAGCTAGCTTGCTCTTTGATGCTCTAAAAGCTTCTATTTTTGATTATATAGGAGTGAATCCACCTAACTCATATTTAACTTTTGGTCTATAAATAAAATTCATATCCTCTTATCCATTAGTTTTATTAATTACCCTCTAGTTTGATTCTCAAACCATCATTTCCTTTAGGTTGGAAAAAAAATTTAAAGTAAAGGTTTCATTAATATACAAATAGCGTCTAGTTATACACATCCTTACAAAACTTCAGTACGCCAAGTCCCCTAGCTATGAATTACACTTCTACTAAAATGAGTCATTACCCAATCCTTAACTATCTTTTCTTACTACAAACTTATCATGCTGTTTTGTATGTGATTGAATAGCACTAAATCTTTGGACAGCTTCAGCATTCTTAGTTTGAGTATTAGCTTATCTCAAATGTCTTTATGGTTTAGCAAACTTTACCCCAACTTACTTTAGGTATTGAACCTCCCTCTAATCTTCTAGACCAAAGGAAGTTTCTCAACATCCTCTTAACTTCATTGATCACATCTTCTTACCTTTATTGATCAAGATAATAGGTAAAAATAAGTTACTACACTAATGTACATAGAGTTATTCAAGAACCACAAATACAAATTAAATTCTCACTGCAAACATGAGAAACTTACAATTATCTTCTTAGTAGTATAATCCAACAGAGATTAACTATCATTGATGGTAATTCTATTATTAGAGATTGGGACTCCTAAGTACTTAAATGACAATGGACTTTGAGACTTGTAATCATTGTAATGTTCTCAACCTAGTGCATATTACATGCATAGGTAAATGGGAACTTTTATTTAGATTTAAAGACGAACCTGAGATTTTATTAAGGGTTAAATTCACTATATCCCTATATGGTTTAACATAATATCAATATACCCCTTGAATTTTCAAAACTATCAATAACACTCTATAGTTTTGGTTTTATAACGCCCATCCCTCCTCTCTGTCAACTTCTATTAAAAGCACTAAATGAAAACTCCAAAACTAAATTATTTTGTTATATGGAAGCACATTTGATATTACATATGGCACTACATGATGATGTATTGGAGTTTCTAATTAGTGTTTCTAACGAAAGTTAGCAGTGGGGGGGACAAGTGCTATAAAATCAAAAATATTGGAGGTTATTGATAGTTTCTAAAAGTCAGGGGATAAATTTATAATACACCAAATTACAAAGAGTTTTAATGAATTTAATCCTTTTATTAAACCTAAGCATGGTTTCTATGAGAAGTTTGATTGAGATGTGTTTTGCTACATAAAGGAGAATGATATCATTTGCAAACATTAGATGAAACAAGTTCATTCTCTTACACTTATAGTGATAAGAGAACTCATTATCTTCCTTTAGTATCAGAAGTATCATTCTTGGCCACACCTTTATAAAAATTTTAAATAAATAAGGAAATATTAGGTCACCCTATCTAAGGCCTTTAACTCTATGAAATTATGTGGTTAGTTCCCTATTCACTAGTATAGAATATGACACTAATGTTTTGCATTGTGTTATCCAAGATACCATGGTTTCTAGAAAGCCAAAGTTTACAAGTAAATCAATCATAAACTTTAATTCACAAAGTTATAGGCTTTATAGAGGTCTAGCTTCATAAAGAAGTTATTCAATGGTTTTTTGCTCTTGTACCCATTCAAGATCTCCAATGAAATTAAATGGTTATCTCCTAAGCTTTTCTCTTTGATTGGGTAAGATAAATGGTTAGCTTAAACACTTCCTTCATTCTTTAAGTAATAAGTTTGGATATAATTTTATAGACAATGTGGCAACATGATATAGGCCTAATCTTATTGATAGAGTCAACATTTGGCACTTTATGAATGAAGCACAAAAAGGTTCTATTGCACTCCCTAAGTAATTTACCCCTATCGAAGAACTCTAAAGTGACTTTTATAATCTTCTGGCCTGTTAAACTCCAAGTTTACTAAAAGAAGTAAGCACTTAATGCCTCAATATTAGGTGCCTTATCAAGTTTCATGTCAAATACCACCTTCCTAATGTCCAAGGCTTTAAAAGGTTTAACCAGCTTTATCTTTTGTTGAGGAGAGATCAAATTCGAGATGAGCTCCTTTAATAAATCCAAATAGCCTTAGTTGCTTTTAGGGGAACCTAATATGCTTTTGAAATGTTATAGTACCATTTACTTGATTTCCCTTTATCCATTAATCACCTCTCCATTATTCTTCAGAAAGGATAGTTTATTAATGTTCTTTTTACTCAAGGCTGAATTATAAAAGAACTTTGTGATTTTATCTGCATCCTTCATCTAACATATTTTTACGATCTGCCCCATTAATGAATAGGAGTCTCTAGTGATTAGGAGCATTTGATCAAAGCCACATTCTCATCATTCTTCCTTTACTTTGTGGATACATCCTTTTGCATCAGTCACTTTTTCCTTATGCATCAATTTAAGTTGATTGTTAATATCCTAAAGCTTTCATTAAAAAAAGCTTCATCACCTACTGCTTAAGTCTCCTTATTAGGCGATTATCATCTTGTTTGTTGCTTTAGGTGAAGAAACCTCTATAATACTGTAAGTCAGTTAGAACTACATTTTTGAAGCACTTACTTGGCTTCCCATTATCACTTTTCTTATTCAAATTTTCTCTTTCAAATTCCTAAGCGAGAAAAATATGATTAAAGTATTTTAATGTAATCTAAGAAGACCTTATAAATTCACTCATGACCTTCAGTTCCTTACATAGATCTTCTCTTTGAATCTAAAATTAGCTATATAAATTAAGCATTTTTTACCGATAATTAGAAATTAACTAAAGACACAACAATGTGGATATATTGATCAAATATGACAATCTGACGAACATTCACATTTTCACAATCATAAGTAATGATAATATGCCCATTATAATGAGCTTGGTGATTGGAAATAAGGTTCCAACCTTTATTAATTAAGAATCCATTACTAATTTTCTATTTTATTTGCCTTGATTCTTGTCTCCAAAAGTCTTAGCATATATGATTTTTTTTCACACTAGAAAGTCATCAACCATTTGTTATTTCTTAGAGAAACTTATGCCCCTCATGTTCCAAGCAATGACAATAGGGAAGAACATACGCCCTAAGGCCTCTTCTTTTTAGGATTTTTTTTTCAGGTCTTCTCATGGTATTATCTTCCACAAACTTTCCCATATCTTTAACAAGGTTTTGCTCATCTTTAGAAGTAGAAGTGCCTACCTCAAGGCTAAGAAAATCCTCTTTGCCTATATCTATTGATTCATGGTCAGGTGTTTTTTTTTATAATTCAGAAAATTTATAAATAAATAAAAATTATGTACATCGAGAAATTGCCAAAGGTGACAATCTCTAACCCCAACCGAGGATACTTACAACAACATGAGGGGCTCTAGTACTGTGCCCCTCACCATGCAAACATAATAACAAGATTAAAACATGTCCAGCACCCACAAAGACCAAATTAAAGGCTATATGACCAGCAAAACAACTATTGCTAAATAAAAGACTCAAACACCAACAATAATGCAATCATTTCCAGTGCTCCGGCTTAGTCAGTTAGTAGTGGCTCGCCTATGGGGAAAGTGCCAAAGGGATGGACCTTGTAGCTTTAGATACCAATCATAGCTGCAAGTTCTCTGGAGGTTCAGCCAGAATTGCAGCTAATGTCTCGCTTGCTGCCCGGATTGAGTTACCTCTCATGTTGCTAAAGCTGCAGTGCTTATTCGTACCGTTGGTCAGGTGTATTTTCCCTTCCACGTATTCAATGCCTCAATGTTTGGAGTGTTATCTTTTATCCATTCCTTGGGTTAAATTTCTCTATTACTCTTCTTTAAGCACTGACTCTCACCAGTGGATTGATTACAACAACAACAACAACAATCTTCCTTTATGCAATACCCTAACACTTACCTATTACTAGCTTCTTATTTTGTTAGACATTTGAAGTTTGCATTATTTAGCAGTAGCTTTGTATACTTACTTTTCATTTCCTTTAAAAGAGAGTAAATTGAACTTATTAATGCATCAATATGAGCTAATTAACATAAAGATAAAAAAAGGACATTTCTAATATGTATACTTGCTTTATTTATATAATTAAACCCTTAAATGTGTCGGTAAAACCTATACTAATCTTGAATTAGTGAGAAAAATGTTTAGATTTGCAGTAAAGGTTTGAGAGGTAAATGTGACAACCATAGAAGAAGCCAAATATTTAAGCACCTTGTCGTTGAAAGAGCAAGTTGGATCACTCCTCATCTGTAACACCCAAATACCCCCTGGGAGGATATGTGGATGCCACCCAAGACAGTACAATCAAAACCAAACATCACACTGACATTTATCTTATTTAGAATCTCAAACACACACCTATATGACATATCGTAATCTCAGAACAAAAATCCAAAGAATATGTACAAGCCCCAAACAAAGGAAACAGAATACATGTTTATCAAACAGACTCCTTTGGCCGTTGCGGTTGACTCGTCCCAGTCTTTAATCTCCTCGCTCTGAACCTACACGGGGCAAATCCACCGTGCTAAGCTTATA
>JAOTAW010000201.1:6295335-6306432 GCA_025629945.1 Erythroxylum savannarum | reverse complement strand
TTAAAAATAATACAACAATGTTAAAATTTACCGAAAATATGACGCGCAATAGATACTATGATTAAGATAAATGATCTTTTATAAAGAGATTCTTATTTATCTTATAATTAGCTTGAAATTAAAAATAGGTAATACTTACTTATTAAAGATTTAGCCTTTTTCTACGCCGTAATTTTTATCATCATCTAGTATTATTACTATTATTATTATTATTATTATTATCTATCTCTTTCTCTCTCCTCTTTTTATATAAGTCATTTATAAATAATCTCTTTAATAATTAAAATTACGTACTACTTAACCTTCCATATATCACGTATCATTAGAATTCTTACTAGTGTTGATATAGATATATCGTAACAATATAATTTAAGGATCATCAAAAAATAAATTACACATAAAATAAGTGTCTTTTATTCAATGTATTTCCAATAGCGCACTTTTCTGCCAAGTGGTTTAACAAAACGATGCAGAAGTTATTAATATGATTAGTTAATGATTCAATGAAAAAAAAAAAGACCCGGAAGAAAATTATAAACACGCAATCATTATTAAGAGTCGTTTTACAATTTACAAAAACCAAAACAAAAAACTTATTATAAAAACGAAAACAAACAGCCCTAACTAATCATATTAATTATACGATCTTTCTTACAGATGAAACCTCCGATCCGATCCTGATCCTGATCCATCTCTTATTGAAGTACTAACACAAACATATTATTATCTATTTTATATTTTCGATCTTCTGTTTACCAAAAAGACCATCTTCAAGCCTCTTGCAGTCAACCAAGTAGGCAAAAGCATAAGCCAAATTCTTCAACGTGGCCTCATGCAGCTCCAAATCTGGCGTCGCAGTAGCATCCGTCGAGAAAAACACCCTAAAGCCTCTACCAAACGCGTCACGGGCGGTCGTTTCGCAGCACACGTTCGTCACCACCCCCGTGATGATCACCTCCTTCACCCCCATCGCCGCCAGCCGATCCTCCAGCCCCGTGTTAGCAAACGCGCTATAGGTTTGCTTCTCCACCACATCGTTGTCGCCGGCGAGGCGGCGGATATCGGGCATGAGCTCCGCCTCCACGGTGCCATCTATGACTAGTTCGTTGTTCCACCACTCGGCGAGCATGCTGCCGTCGTCCGGAGACTTGTGGCTGTGGCGCGTGAAGAGGACGGGAATGGACGATCGGCGGCAGAGGTCGATGGTGGTGAGGATGTTGTGGAGGATGGGTTTGGCCATGGACGCGAAGTAGTTTTGGACATCGATCACCAGCAAAACAGAGGTATTAGGATCCGGTATTCTCTTTCTGGTCTCATATTTCTCGTAGCCGGCCATTTGAATTCCGAAGAAATCAAAGCAAAGGCATGATAAATCATTTTAACTCTCAAGCTTGAAGCTCCGGAAGGGTCTATTTGTCATTTTGCTGTGATTGGCTTCTGGGATCTTCCTGTGCTAATTTACTATTTTATCCTTCGGATATATGGTTAAACGCGGGGAACTAACGCGTTTCAATGATTGAGGATATTTTATTTTGTAGCGCTAGGGATTAGAGAAGTCACAAGAAGTTCGGTGACCTGACCTCCTGAGACGAGCATCGGAATCTGAGAGAAAAAAGAGACATGTCGTACTTATTGCCACACTTGCACTCGGGATGGGCCGTGGATCAGGCGATCTTGGCAGAGGAAGAGCGTTTAGTTGTCATCCGATTCGGTCATGACTGGGACGAAACCTGCATGCAGGCAGCCGATTTTCTTTTATACTTGTTAATAATTTCATTATCCTTATGCAATTATTATCACCCGCTTCTTATTGTGACCTCAAAGTTTCATCTTAAGGGTATTTTGTCTCTAGATCTGGGTATTAAGCATAGTCCATGAATTTAGGATCAATCTTTCTTTGCCAATACTCATTGGTTGTTAAGTTACTCTGTTTTTGGTTTTCGGAGGAATTGCTTGAATCAGGAATCGGGGAAGTGTAGATTTTTGTAGTTGTAGTGAGAGTATTCTGATTAGAAGCAAAGGAGGGTGTCGCTTTTTTATGGCTGAGTTAATGTTACTAAAGTTAGCAGAGGTTGAACTGATATAATTTATTTTAACTGCTTTTTAAAGGAAACAGGGATAGTGCATAAAGAAAGTTAATCCAGGGATTAAGGTTAGAGAAAAGGTTGGTCAAGTCTGGGTGGATAATTAGAAGTACTCCATCAGAAGTTTTATGTGAATTAAATTTGAAAATATATCTGCATCACAAATGCAATGTCTCATGTTACTCGCAATAACAGTTTCACTGGAATCTTTCCTTGTTGCTTTATCAGTTACATCAGTGGGCTATAGGTCTACTGTATCTCTGTTGATGTAGTACTTCTTTTCGCTAAATGATTTCTTTGGCTTTGTGATATATGACGATGCAAGATAAACTCTATTGAAAGTTGACAGAAATTAAAATAACTTATTGGTAGGATTTCCTATCTGTTAGAAGTCCTAGGTATATGGATAGATTCAAAAGTCATAAGATGTTTTGAGAGTGAAAAAACTTGTATATACTTCTCTTTTCTTTTGACCTGCTTGCTATCACCAGAGGCATTTCTGTTTTTCTTGTTACGTGAGGCATGAAAAGGCACAGGTCGGAGTAATGTGAGTTGCGGTTCTGTTAGATAACTCATGCTAGCTCTTCATCAAACTTTTTTTTTGTCCTTTTAAATTTGTCCACCCCAAATCTTTTATCATGTTGAAAACTTGTTTTCTAGGACTGTTGGTAGTCCAAGATACTCTGTTCGGCGTGATAAGTGATAACATCCTATATAACTAGACACCTGCCATTGGATTTCTTATGTCAGTTGGAACGTTATGGTTTCAGAAACTTTTTTCATGACTATTCAAAAGTTTGCAACGGCCAGAATTATGATTAATTTGCTATTTTCTAGATTGGAAATTATGTGGTGTTTTTCTGTGCATGATTTTCCTATCTGAGGGTAATCTTTTGCTTCTCCTTTAGATGGATGAAGTACTGGCTTCAGTTGCTGAGACGATAAAGAATTTTGCGGTTATCTATCTTGTGGATATAACAGAAGTCCCAGATTTCAACACAATGTATGAACTGTATGATCCATCCACTGTGATGTTCTTCTTTAGGAATAAGCACATTATGATTGATCTTGGTACCGGAAACAATAACAAGATCAACTGGGCTCTCAAGGACAAGCAGGAGTTCATTGACATTATTGAAACTGTGTATCGTGGTGCCAGAAAGGGGCGTGGTCTGGTTATTGCTCCAAAAGACTACTCTACGAAGTACCGTTATTAGAACATATTACCCTGAAGAGCTTGGCGCCTGAAGACTGTTGATGCCCATGCTCTTGTGAGCAGACAGAAAGTTCTCATTTTTAACATTATAGACATGGATGATGGTTTTTACAGATTTTATGTGCGTACAAGGTTGTGCTTCTTACTTGTGCTATTTGTCAATCACCTATGTCTTTAGAATTTATTTTTGCCATGGAAAGTGATAAATTGAATATGCAGAAATCCTATCTTGTCTAAGCACTTGCCATGGCAAAAATGTTGATTATATGAGTCCTGAAACCACGTTTTTAAGGGAATATGGTGAGTTCTTACCCACAACTGGAAAGCAAGTGGTGAGAATCATAAAGCAGCTTTGCTCTGCCAATGGAAAGAACGGTCACTTGGTTTCCTAAAAAGTACTTGAAGGATAGAGACTTAAGTTGGCAGGAAAACATGCACTAGTGGCTCTGAAAGGGTAAATTAAGTTTGGGGTTCGTCTGCTTTTTGACTCTCTGTCTTTCAATTAAATCAAGTCGATGACACATATGTAATCCTGTGATAAAAACTAACGATTAATACCCAACATTTCTTCTTGTTCCAACTTTTGGAAACCCTAAAAAAGCTGAACCGAAATAAGAATAACAATCAAAATGTTGTTATTGTTATAACGACTGATTAAAAAATTTATTCGACTCAGACCGATCCAATTGTAAAAATTTTGAATTTTTTTTTTTTTTTCAATACTTCGTTATAACGGAAAACTTGTGGAATTGGTACATATGGCTAATGTAATGGAATCCCACGAAGTACAAACTGCTACCTGAAAAGTACGAGTAGTAGATTTTTTAGGAAATACGACGTCGTTAATGAAACCTGAAAGTGGAAACTGAATACAAATCCAATGAGAAGGCTACGCGGGTCGACCCGCATAGTAGTCAAAGAAACCCGACGTGACTTGGACAAAACCTCTTGCGCAGAGCCATTTCTTTTGGCTTTGTGCGTTAGAGAGAGACGGAGAGATGGCGAGGCAAGCCAACAGACTTATAGCTTCTTTATTTTCCAAGCACCAAAGATCACATCTCACTCCCTCTTCTTCTTCTTCTCTTTTACAGTCTCGGTCTTTCACCGGGAATCCGCCGCCGCCGCCGGCGGTATTCGTAGACAAGAACACACGTGTCATTTGCCAAGGTATTACTGGCAAGAATGGAACTTTCCACACCGAGCATGCCATTGAATATGGCACCAAGATGGTATATTTATGTTTATTTGTGATTTTTTTCTTTCATGGGTTTTCTCAGCTTTGAATTTTGCGGCTGTTTTGAGTATTATCCTGTTTTAAAGCTTTATGTGCTTTTCTAACTCTATCGACTTCTTGTTTGAGCATTCTAGCTGCTGTACTTCCTAGTTGATTGTAACGATGTAGGAAATTGTAAATTGGTCTTTTCCCAAAGCGTTTCATGCTCCTAGTCGATTATGCTTTTGATGAGTTTTCAATTGCCGTTAGCAATCAGATTACGTGTTGGGGAATGAGATGAAGAGGGGATATGTATCCCCCAACTTTTCAGATGCATCAACAAAGAATCTTTTGCTGATTTTTATTAAATGTGTTAGGTTGAAGACTACTTATAATCCAATGGAATGATGAATGAGAACCGTGGAGATTATTGTATATGAGGAAAGGCAAAAGAGGGACCTTCACTTGAAGAGTTTTATTTGATCTCTACATACTATTATCATATGCCTCTTCCGAATGACTTGTGAGAACCTTTTCAGACAAAATTTCTTTCTTTAACCAGAAAAGGGAATGGTGTAGTGGAGGAGAAATGTAGATTTCGAACTTAACAGTAATTAAGCATGGGTTTTACAGTTGTTTTGACGTCATCGTTATGCCTATGTGGAAAATTACATGTATTCCATGTTGATTCATTGTTTCAAACTTCTGTTTAATATGATATGTCTATTATTTAGCTTTTTTTTTTGGTTTCACTCCCTCTAACTATAGTAGTTTATTTTAGGTCACATAAATTCATGAATCAAAAGAAATGGTCTTGAATTTTTATCTTTTCTTGAGCTTAGAATTACCAAGGTGGAAACTTCTTTAAACAAGTCTTGTTGTAAACTAGAGACAGTTCCATTGTCTGCTATGTTATTTGATGCTGAAAGTGTCTATCATATGTGGCATTTCAATTCCCAGTTCTACAATTTTTTTTTGAAAACTCCAGTTCAACAATGTTATTTAAGCTTCTGTGTCAGTTTGCTGTTATTCCTGTGACTCTTAAATTTGCTTGACTTCCGTCTTTTTCACATTTTTTGCCTGCAGAAAGTCTCACAAGAGTACATTTGGTTTTACATTTCTTACCATAATTTAGTTTCCTTTTCTCTCAACCTGGCACTCTCTTCTGATATATGTTTCTGTACACATTCTTGGCTGCACTCCCTTCTGATATATGTTTATGTACAGATTCTTGGCTATGTCTCAGCTTGCTGCATGCAAGACATGCGTGTTACACTAACTTCTCTATATCTTTTTGGTTTCATGTTACAGGTTGGTGGAGTGACACCTAAGAAAGGTGGCACGGAACACCTGGGACTTCCCGTTTTCAATACAGTGGCAGAAGCCAAAGCTGAAACAAAGGCCAATGCATCAGCGATCTACGTTCCTCCTCCTTTTGCTGCTGCAGCAATTATGGAGGCGGTTGAAGCTGAGTTGGATCTTGTGGTGTGCATTACCGAAGGAATTCCTCAACATGACATGGTAAATAATATTTTTAATTTAGTACTCACCTAAACAAAAATAATTTGCTCTTGATGAATTCTTGGGTGTTTATTTCTCCTTTTCCTTTTGCCATCTTCTTTACAATTAATGTTGTCTGTTAACTACCTTTGTTTTTAATTTCTCCTTTGTTGCTTTCCTTTTTCCTTTTTTATTTGCAGATGAATAGTGCATATTCCAGTTTTATGCCATTGACATATTTAATTTGTCACTGAGGGGAAGGATTTGCTATGATTGTATTTGGTTCTCTAAAATACTCAAATATAAAATTTTATGTTTTTTATATTTAATGTTGGAAACAATGCAAACGATGAACTTTAATGCCATCAGTCATAAGGATATAGGCACTAGGCACTTTTTTCACCTGTGACGAGTTTCTGTTGACTTCTTTACTATTTCATTTTATAATCTTTTTGACTTCTTTATATCTGGGAGTAGTTTTGCTTGTCTTATTTGCAGTTTTTGTACATTTTGAAATGCAGGAATTATATACAGCTGGGGCTCTAGCCATATTTATCCTTTTGATAAACAAACTGTCACACTGAAAGTTTTGATTAATGTATGTTATAGGTTCGTGTGAAAGCAGCTATAAACAGACAATCCAAAACCCGACTTATTGGTCCTAATTGTCCTGGTATTATCAAACCTGGGGAATGCAAGATTGGAATAATGCCTGGGTATATTCACAAACCAGGCCGTGTGGGAATTGTTTCTCGTTCTGGCACCTTGACTTATGAGGCTGTGAGTTCTGACTTCTGAGATTTAATTATTCTCTTGCATTTACATCTAGTTTCGTGCTCTGTTTCCATGATAACCAATTTCAATTAAAACTTTTCTTCTAGACCCTTTTCTAAATTATTGATATTTATTTTAATCTGTGCACCAATGCTTGTTATTTTGACCTTTGAGTTTCTGTATAAGCTCTTTTATGAGTATTAGTCTCAATTCTATAGCCTTTTTTTAGTTGGCAATTATTATGCAATTTTGTGCATGCTTATTCACTCAATCTTGCATTTACTTCTGTTTCCATATAATTGTCTGAATGTAATTTTTTTTCAAATTTTAAATACAACTGATTACAGATAACTGTATATATGCTTTTACATGCATGCGTTAAAAGTTTTGGTCTACATGAGAGCTATGAAGTTGAAGGAAGTTTCGATAATTAACTCTTTATTGTGCACTCCTACCCCTTCCAGCTGTTCCCTAATCCAAAGCCTCACCTTTGCTCTGAATCATTGGCAGAGAGCTCTCTCTCTCTCTTTTTTTTCCCCCTTCCATTTAGTTGTTGTTATGATGATAAATCTTTTTGTGCATCCATTTGTTAACCATAACCTGTTCCACATTCCTGCTGTTTGACCTTAACTTCCTGCAGAAGTTTTGTCCATTGAGGCTTTACTAACTGCCTTCGACTTGATTAGACAGATCTACAATTCAAACATCTTTTTATGATTTTTTAGGTTTTCCAAACAACTGCAGTTGGTCTAGGGCAATCTACTTGCGTAGGTATTGGTGGTGACCCATTCAATGGAACAAATTTTGTCGATTGCATCACCAAGTTTCTTGCAGATCCTCAGACAGAAGGTAAGCATCTCACCCCCTTGCTTTTAAAATCTGCTTTGGACTTTCTAATCTTTTAAGTTTGAAATATTATATTTTCTGAAACAGAATAAATTGATGCATGCATCGTTCTCTGGTTTTCTTCTTAATAAAGATGCACAGTTCCTGATGCTGCAAGTTTTGAAGTTTTGTGATCAATGTTACATTCATCATAGGTTGGCATGGAGGTATCTGCTATGTGCAACATGTATAGATATGCACTGTATGCACTGATATAATAATTCCTTTAGTATCTACATAGCCTTGGAGGTTTTCAGATATGCATATGTGTCGCATTTCAAATCTGCATTTAAGGTTCTGTTGTGATTCCCAGTGCTTTTTAAGTGTTCATTTTGTCGATGTGAAGACTATTTTCTGGTTTTTCAGCTCGTGGATTTGCAATGATAGAATGCAAGTTCCATCTTTTTGAATTTCCTGTAGTTGGTCAATAACATTTATGCTCAATTTACAAACTAAAACTATTGCAGTAGTGAAATCCTCTTATAGTGATTAAAGAAAGCACAGTTGCCTGAATTGTGGGAGGGATCCTAATGAAATCAATCTCTTTTTCATGGTAACTTGTGCTTTCTGAAAACAGATCTCCTAACCAAGATCTCTGAAAACAGAGTTACCAATGTGCTTCCAATAGAAACCATTATCCTTCTCAACTTCTTTGTCAAATTGACTTGATAACTTTAAAATGGTTCCCCATCATTCCTACAATTTCTGTATAGGTGTTCAGGATCCTCCAAGATAATGGAGAATAATGTTTTCATGCAATTTCAGATCACTTCTTGTGTTACCAAAACGTGAAATTTTTGCAACATTGTGGCATTTCTTCTACTTTTTTTCCTTAAAAAATATAATAAATAATATTTCTTTAAGTTATAAATAGTATAGCTCTATTTTAAAAGTGCATAGTTGAGCTATCTCTAACATATGAAATCATGATAACCTTTCCCTTCTAACATATTTTTGGCTTCTTTCTTCATTTTCTCTAATTTTCTGCTTAATTAAATTATTACCTGTCAAGTTATTCGATGGAAGGATTTGGGTCTATATATAGAACACTTTGAACTTAAAGCAGGCATAAACACAGCTTCAGTCTGGTTATGTGAATTGGATTGCAGGTATCATTCTCATTGGTGAGATAGGAGGTACTGCAGAGGAAGATGCTGCTGCCTTAATTAAGGTATGCTATTCAATATTATAATATATTTATGGGCTCTAATTTTGATAACATAATCAATGGAAGGAAGTCAGCATATTAAACTCTGTAAGAGAGGGAGAAGTGCAGTTAACAAACTTCTTAAAAAGTATTGAACTGTTCTTTTAAGAATTTAATTTTCTAATCTGTGGGCTACTTAAGTATAATTCTAAAATATCAACAGTCTTTTGGAAAATAAATTATTTGATATGTTGAATGAAGCTGCCGTTCTTCAAACTTTTCAAGGTTAGCATACAGTTTATTTTCAAAGAGATGAGGTGCTCACAGTATCTGGTATTTTGCAACTGGAACAGGAAAGTAGAACTGACAAGCCTGTTGTTGCATTCATAGCTGGACTTACTGCTCCACCCGGTCGTCGTATGGGTCATGCTGGAGGTACTATCTTGGGGTCTCACTTTATAATTTTGTTCCCATATTTCATTCTCCACAGTTGGTATGAGACACCTACTTACTTGGGAGTAGTCAATAATCATACCACAGTTTACATAACTATTTAGAACATAACTTCTACATATATATCCCGCAGTTTCAGAACATAGTGTAGATTTGTGAGCATTTATCCATGTTCAAGTGCTTTAAGTGATGGTTGATCATGACTTCGCTTTTGTTTCCTTCAGAATTATCATAGATGTACTTAGTAACTGTTATTTTGCACTTGCAGCTATTGTATCTGGGGGGAAGGGTACTGCCCAGGACAAAATCAAGACCCTAAGGGAAGCTGGTGTGACAGTGGTTGAATCTCCAGCTAAGATTGGTACTGCCATGTATGATGTGTTCAAAAAGAGGGGAATGGTGAATTAGTTCCAGCTCAATCGAAAAATAAGATTCTTGTCGTTCATTCAATTGTTCCTTCCTTTTTCTATAGACTTTTTTTGGAAACCAACCTCAGTTTTTTATTGATGAGCTTCTGAAGCTTGGCCCTCCTTAGACTTACTGCAAGTGTAACCTACAGCTCTGGCTAGGGTTTTTTTTCCATTGATTCAGAATTTGAAAGAATTGTTGAACTGATGATGAAGATTGTTTATTTCAGAATCTGATACACAGATTTACACATGATGAAATAATTTCAGAATCTGATACACAGATTTACTGCAGTTGTCCAATTGATGCGCCAATTACTACACATGATGAAATGAGTTTATATTATTCTCTTCATATGTCTTTCTGCCTTAAAAGGACCTGATATATTTTCTAAAATGAATGTGTGTATAAAATATTTAAACAGAAATTATTAATAACCACAAGTATATAAAAATAAAGGTTAATTATTAAAAAAAATTAGACTTCGTAAATTTTTAAATTATAATTTAAATTTTAAAAAGTAGCAATAAAATATTTAAATATTTAATTTTTTAATTTTAACTTAACGTTAGTCTCACCGTTATTTTTAGTTGACGTGATATCATGAATCGATAGTTAGATAAATCTTAAGCTTTAACGAATTGGGCGTGTTCATGAACATGGCACCTTGAGCATTGCAAAGCATGGCTAACTCTCCCTCCTGCCTTTTGGAGAAAGTGATACACCTCTGCATCTTCGTCTCTTGTTTTTGCATAGGACACTTTCTGGGTTTCACCAGAGAACAATAGCTAGTGAATTGGTAACTAGTGTTGGTGTGATGTGACACCATAACATAGTAGGTATTTATGCAAGCAAGGATTTCCTAGAGTGAAATGAAAATTTGGTTTTCTTGCTAAAATATAATTTTGCTAAGGTGAAGTGTAGTTTTTTTCCGAGGTTTTAAAAATTGGATCGGACTGTTTGGTTCAATCAAAATTTTTTTGAACAGATCGATTTTTATACATAAAAATTATTAGGTAAAATCGAACTAAATTATTGACCGATTTAAACTTTTTTCAGTTAGATCGATGGTCCGATATTTTAAACCTTGGCTTTTTTTTCTTTTTATTCTCATATTTGGGTGAAATGGAAAGTTAAAAAAAAAACTGATTTGGATTTCCAATGTTGGGACTTGGGAGTTCATTTTATTTGTTTTTCTAATGGATTTAAAGGTAAATGAGCCTATTTAATTGTAAAAATGTACGTAAGCAATAACAAATTAACATTAATATTGATATCATCTTCAACTTGACAATTAAAGCTACTAAGCATGCTAAGATGAGCATGAAAACCCAAACTTTGATCTTCCAAAACCACGTAACCCACATCAGAAAGCCAATTAAAACTTCGAAACATCCTAAGATGAAGCATAAAGACC
>JAOTAW010000201.1:6229497-6240325 GCA_025629945.1 Erythroxylum savannarum | reverse complement strand
CACAACATATACATTCATCTACCACTGTACTATACCCAGTTCTTAACTTCATGACAAATTTTTAGACTCTTAAAGACAGAATTTAAATTCGATTTCTTCATAAGAAATGTAGCCATATGTCTCTGGTTTAATGCAAATCAAGAATTATCTCATTTTGATAGCTTGAGAAAAAAGTTATGGCTAAAAGACTGAAACATACTTAGCAAACATGCTACTGCTACATTTTCCAGATCATCTTTAAATTTTGATTCCAGATTTTTTTACCCTAACACATCTTATACTAAGATCACCTTTTCTACTTCATTTACTCCTCATTCTCAACTCCACTCCAACTCAATATCATCCATAAAGAAATTATAGTCCATGATTAATCATGAACACTAATAACCGAACATACACATATATACATATTCTTTATCAACTTACTACATATATTCAACTTCACTCTCGCTTTCATTTTACTTCTATCACCCTAATTCTTCCCATTTCATAATCTCTTATCTACTAAAAACACCAAAGAAAAACATGGATCTATCCACATTTCTCATTCACTACTTTACTCTTGTCTATCATTTCTAATTCAAAGATTTTCATTCATTTGTTATTTACTCATGACTAATTGCCCAAAATTTCTCAATTAATAGTTCTAATGGTGAATGCTGTCGCCTGCAACCAAATATAAAAAGAAACCAACTCTTGCAACACAAATTAATGTAGTGGAAAGTAGGGACCGTTCCCACGAGGAATTCAGACATTAGTAGTTACGCAATAAAAGGGGGGTTGTTAAATTGTAAATTAAACAGAATTTAATTGGAATACAAAATTGAAAAATAACTAATAACAAAACAATGAGAATTTAGCAATCAATAGAAACAAATCTTAGTTTCCGGTCTTCTTTGTTATTGAACTTACGTTGATCATTGACGCTAAAAATAACCAATTTATTACTTAAGCATTCCTCATGATAAATTTCTTTACCTATTTTCTCTTATGTTTAGTTAACTAAAACATGTATTTAAATTAACCCTTATTAATTAATAACCTGGATACGATCTCAGAGTTAATTAATTAATAGCTTTAGTAATCAAGAAAATCGACAAACTAGACAACATACATATGATGTACATTTAGCCTAGACAATTATTTTTCCTAGAATGATGTCCCTAACGTAGTAGACAAAAATCTTAGTCGCTACTTTTGATTAAAAGAATTGAACGTCAACCTGTTTAATCTAGCAATTGATTGAATAAAAACACAAACTAGTTGCGCACCTAGTTGTCAAATTAAACAACCAAATAATGACCCAGAAAAATAATTGATACTTGACTAATAAATCGATTGAAATAAAGAACATAAATCTCACAACATGCAAAGTTCAATAACTAGGATTCCGTAAACCAAGAAATAAAAATTTAGTTACCCAACATCATGATTTTCCTAACTATTCCGACTGTCATTGGCGTTGGGACTGTCGTGGGCGTCCTTCTCTTCTTTTCTATCTGCGGCAGCCTCCAGTATTTGATTCCATGCTACTCTCTTGGCTTCTGTTGATTTATTTCTGCTTGCGCCTCTCCTCTACGTCGTTCACGCCGCTGTTGAGTGATTTTATTGCTTGTCCCCTGCTGTGCCGCCTCTTTGTAGCGTCTTTTGCCCATTTAATTTGCTTTAGACTTCTAACTTGCTGTGTTTTACGTTTTTGGTTGTTGCACAAGGCCATGCCTAATTAAGGTCAATGTCTAATTCAGCTCTTTTAACCCCAAAAATTGTCATGGTTCTTTCTATTTGGTTCCAAAATACACCTTGACATAAAATAAGATTAATTTCTATTAAGTATAACTTCAAACCTCAAGAATAAAGAAAATTAACACACAAAAAGATAGAAAATAATGACATTAACAGGTACCCTTCCAATTGGAAGCAAAAACGTAAACTTGACCAAAACAACAGCAGGTTCACCTTAGGAAATCGAAATCTATCTACTTGCGTAAGCCATAACAATTCTTTCACTTCAAAGCCTAGTCCTTCTTTCGCCCATGCTGCTGCTATTTCGACCAACAACAATGATTCTTCACCGATCTCAGGCCTTTCTATGAGTCAATACACTTAATTGATGAAAATTCTAGACGACGATTCATTGAACTCGGCCAATTATACTGGTAAGCAATATTCCGATTCTAATACATGGATAATAGATAACGGTGCATCTGATCATATGGTTGGATCAAAAGCCTTGTTGGATAAAACAAATCGTGTTCCACATCATACCACTGTCTGCATACCAAATGGTAATGTCCTACCTATTACTCATATTGGTCAAATTAATTTATCATCCGATATCCAACTTTCAAATGTTCTATGTGTACCAGATTTTAAATGTAATTTGTTGTCCGTGGGAAAACTCACTAAAGACCTTGATTGCGCAGTTATTTTTGTTGCTGATTTCTGTATTTTTCAGGACCTCAAAACGAGGAAGCTGATTGGCTCGGGTAAATTACAAGACAATGTTTATAAGTGCGCCTTTCATAAGCACACTGTTGCTTTTTCTTCTTCTCATACTTCGAGCACCAATCTTTGGCATCAACGCCTAGGACATGCATCATCACCTAGGATTAAGCAAATTTCTAGTATTGATATCGTTGTTCCATCTCAATTTGTTTGTGATATTTGTCATAGGTCTAAACAATCTCGTATGCCTTTTCCTTCTAGCATTAATAAAAGTACACGATGTTTTTCTCTCATACATTGTGACATTTGGGGACCATATGCAACACCTTCTTTAAATGGTTCACATTATTTCCTTACCATTGTTGATGATTTTTCTCGTTGTACTTGGGTGTATCTTATGTGTTATAAGTCTGAGACATATAAATACTTACTCTTATTTTATCGAATGGTTAAAACTCAATTTTCTGTGGATGTTCAAAAAATACGTAGTGATAATGGTGGTGAATTCACCTCTCATACTCTTAAAGATTTCTGTTTTACTAATGGCATTGAGTTACAAACTTCCTGCGCTCACACACCTCAACAGAATGGAGTTGTAGAGCGTAAACATAGACATGTCCTCGATGTAGCTCGTGCCTTACGTTTTCAAGCCAATCTTCCTCTCCGTTTTTGGGGAGAATGTGTCCTTACAGCAGCTTATTTGATTAATCTCACCCCAACACCTTTGTTGTCCGGTAAAACTCCGTATGAAATCCTCACTGGTAAGATACCAAACTATGATCATCTTCGTGTTTTTGGTTCATTATGTTATGCTCATAACCATGCTCCACCCCGTGATAAGTTTGCCTCTCGCGCATCTCGTTGTGTCTTTATTGGATATCCTTATGGTAAGAAAGCTTACAAACTTTACGATTTGGACACAAATCAAAATTTAATTTCTCGTGATGTCATATTTCATGAGCATATGTTTCCTTTTACTACTATCTCTGCATCATCGTCACCTACTACGGTGCTACCATTACCTTTATATGAACAAGACATTGGTATTGAGATTCCCAATCAGCTAACACCCAACTTTTCTACCAACACCATCCCCATTGAAAACGACAATCCTACTGCATCTATCATTAAACCTGCTCTTCCAACTAGACCCAAAAGACAACGACAAGTATCAACCAAATTACAAGGATTTTCTTATGATATTCTAGCCTCTTTAAATCCAACTCCTTCTGCTAATTCAGGTATTGCTCATCCCCTTTCTTCTGTAATTTCTTATGCACGTTTTTCTCCATCACATCATGCCTTTTTAGTGGCCATCTCCTCCACAGATGAGCCAATACGTTTTTCACAGGCTTCTAAAGATCCTCGTTGGCATGTATGAATCCAAGTGTATGAGGGTAAAAACTTGTTATGGAATTGCAATTACAACTTAGTTTAAATACAAGCTGTACAGCCTATTATCCTAAACAATAGCTAACGGTTTGAATTCAAAACTGCCTGATTTATAGCCTACAAATACTACAGATAAATACCTGATTTATAGCCTACAAATATTACAGATAAAGCTAAACTTAACTACCATTTAACAAGGTCAACATGGTACGTTTATACGCCCCCCGCAAGCTGAGGAGTTGAAACAACTCCAAGCTTGGACAGATTACGAGTGAATAGATGTTTAGCCAGTGGTTTGGTGAGAGTGTCAGCAAGTTGATCTTGAGCATGAACATGGATCACCCGAAGTTGTTTGTGCAAAACCTTAGTCCGAACATAGTGAAAGTCTACCGCAACATGCTTCATCCTTGTTTGAATAGCCGGGTTATGACTCAAGTAGAGTACACCAACATTATCACAGAGTATCATCGGAGGAGCTGGTGGTGAGATGCACAACTCATGTAATAAATTCTGTACCCAACATACCTCGGAAACTGCATTTGCCACGGCCTTAAACTCTGCCTCTGTTGAGGATCGCGCCACCGTTTGTTGCTTCTTAGACATCCAACTAACCGGATTGGTGCCAAAGAAAAGGATTTGACCAGACGTGGAGTGACGATCATCAACATCTCCCGCCCAGTCAGCATCGGTATACATCGACAAGCTGTAGTCACACTTGGATTTGAGGAGTAGGCCAAATTGCAATGTGCCGTGGAGGTACCGAAGCACTCGTTTAAGTGCTTTCCAATGCAAATCAGTGGGGGAGTGCATAAATTGTGATAATTTATTCACCGAGAAACTGATGTCAGGTCGTGTAAGGGACAAATACTGGAGTTTGCCAAGAACCTGTCTAAACCGGGTAGCATCACACGGACTCGACCCATCAGCAAGGGTCAGGGTGACGGAGTTGCTCATGGGCGTCACAGCAGGTTTGCAGTCATGCATTCCTTCAGTGTGCAAAAGATACCTTATGTAGCCTGCCTGAGATAGTATAAGACCAGTGGAATTGCGAACCACTTCAACCCCAAGAAAATAGTGGAGAGTGCCCAAGTCTTTTAGAGAGAACCGTTGAGCAAGCGAATCAATAACTCGAGTTACAGCCATGGCATTGCTACCGGTGACAATTATGTCGTCAACATAAACGAGAACAACCAAGTGAACAGCCCCAGAGTGCATAATGAACAATGATGGATCTGAATGAGACTTAACAAACCCGATTGCCTGTAAATGAGAGGTGAGAGCCAAATACCAAGCTAACGGGGCCTGCTTCAAGCCATAAATTGCCTTGCGTAAGCGACACACAAAATCCGGATGGTCACGGCTCTCATATCCCGGTGGTTGAGCCATATAAACCTCCTCTTGTAGCTCACCCTGTAGAAAAGCGTTGTTGACATCGAGCTGTCGGATGACCCAATTTTGAGAGACAGCCACCGAGAGTACCAAATGAATCGTTGTCGGTTTAACCACAGGGCTAAATGTCGCATGATAATCAATCCCCGGTCGTTGCGTAAATCCTTTCGCCACTAAGCGAGCTTTGTAACGATCAATGGAGCCGTCCGGTTTTCTTTTGACCCTGAAAAGCCACTTGCACGCAACAATGTTGTTATTCGGTTCTCGTGGAACCAATTCCCAGGTGTTAGTACTCAATAAGGCATCATATTCAGCTTTCATGGCCTCACGCCATTCAGGATATTTTTTGGCTTGTCTTACTGTGGTAGGGGTGATAGGGGTTGATAGTGTAGACAAGTAGTTGAATTTCTGTTTGGGTTTGAATATATTATTCTGAGATCTAGTTACCACACGATGGGAGGTGGCGGGAGGGGCTGGGTTGAGTTGCGAAGGTTGTTGTTCAGGAGGGGGAATGTGTGGCACAGAGGCTGAAGTAGAGAGAGGTATAGGAGTCGATGTGGGATGGGATTGAGGAGCAGTTTGGGGAGGAGAAGGCATACCTGAGTCCGCATGTGGAGCCGCTGATGCAGTGCCGGAGTCGATGGCTGGAAGAGCAGGCTGAGGGGGTAACCGAAGTGGGATAGGGGCTGGTAAGTCGAGCAGTGGGGGAGGGGCTGATTGGGAATCGCTGGGAGGCGCAACAGGGGAAATATCCCACTCGATGGTTCTAGTAGTAGGCAGTAAGTGGGCAAATTGCAAGCGAAAGGGGAATTCGTCTTCAAAGAATACAACATCACGGGATAGGTAAATCTTATTACGGACCGGATCGAAACATTGGTGGCAGTGATGGGTTAGAGAGTGACCAAGATAGACACACGGATGAGACTTAGGTTCGAGTTTGTTGGAGGTATAAGGCTTGAGCCATGGATAGCAAAGGCAACCGAAGGTTCGTACGTTGGCAAGGTCAGGTGATTTGTCAAACAAACACTCATATGGGGACTGATTGTTGAGTAATTTGGTGGGCATACGATTTATCAAGTAAACCGCATGGTGGCAAGCAAAGGTCCATAAGGTTAGGGGTAAGTTGGCAGCATGAAGTAAGGTTCGGGCTGTCTCAACAATATGCCGATGTCGGCGTTCGACAGTGGAAACACGCTGAGGGGTGTATGGGGGGAAACCAAATGTTCAACACCATTGCTCTTAAGGTAAGGGTCTAAGCTCTTGAATTCAGTCCCACCATCGGTATACAGGGATAGGATTTTATGGCCAAAGTGTTTTTCAAGTAGAGGATGAAGAGTCTGGAAGATTTGGTGGACTTCAGTTTTGTTTTTTAAGGTAAAAATCCACATGGATTTTGTCAATTGATCAACAAATAGGCAATAATAAAGCTTTTTGTCAATAGAAGCAATAGATGAAGGACCCCATAAATCACTAAAAATAGTTTGCAATGGCTTAGTACTCGAAAGACTGAATTCATTGAAAGGTAAACGGTGCGATTTATTACATTGACAAGAGTTACATAGAGTAAACTTGTCACGATGGGAAACAGGTAAGGAATATTTGTCACACATCAAATTTAAAACTCTAGAGTGGGGGTGTCCTAAGCGGTGGTGCTAGATGGTCAGGGAGATAGATTTGTCGGTCGAAAAAACATGGGGAAGGTGCGGTTTAGGCCACTCATATAAGCCATCCTTACTCCACCCTTGCAACAGCAGCTTCCTCGTGCGGATATCCTTCACACATAAAAAAGAGGGAAAAAATTCAATGGACGTTTGATTATCTCGACAAAATTGTGAAACAGATATAAGGTTACGTTTAATAGCAGGGGCACATAGCGTATTTGATAGCTGAAAAGTATAATTTGATGCATTCAATTGAGTGTTACGGGAATGAGTGACCGAGAGTTGCATACCATTACCCACGGTTATACCATCGGAACCGACATATTCAGGCATATTGTGTGGTGCAGAGGTAATGTGATGAGATGCACCGGAATCAACAATCCACGAATCGGCCACAGTCGAATGCCCTGTTGCATAATTCGCCTTTGCTTCGACATGATTATGAGAGCGAGAGCGGCACACATCGGCCTCGTGACCAAATTTTTTGCAAAGCTGGCATTTAACTTGATCACGATAGGAGGAACTGCCTTGCCAGCCATCGGTACGAGACGGGCTACGCCACTGCTGGGGCTGAGCGTCATTGCGCCATTGCCTAGATTGATAGTCACCACGATCAGTCGAACGCCAAGGCTGATTAGGGCGCCTGTTCGAACGAGAATTGGAGGTGTTGGGGGCTGAGCTTCGAGTAGCAACAGCGGCTGTGATAGGGACAATAGGCTTCTTTGTTTCTTCATGTTGCACAAAGATTTTATGGTCCATGAGTTTGTCATACAGGTCTTCATACGAAATGGTGGTGTCCCGGGCTCGGATCGCAGCTGAGATTTCCTTGTATTCAGGGCCGAGACCACGAAGAACTTGAACAACTAGTTCATCATTGGCAATCGGAGAGCCGGCTTGAGCTAATTCATCCGCTAGAGCGCGGATGCGGCTAAGGTATTGGGACATGGTTTGGGTGTCTTTGGTTAACCTAGCAAGTTGGTCACGTAGGCTAAAGAGTCGGGATTGGGATTTATTTGCAAATGTGGTATGGAGGGATTTCCATGCTTGGGATGTCGTATTGGCATTTGCTACAGTTGGAGCAATTGTGGGATCGACAGAGGCCATGAGGGCACTTTGAATTAGTTTGTCTTGGCGGAACCATAACGTGTAGGCTGGATTGGGTTGGGCGGGGTTGCCAAGGGTGCTAGAAGGGGCTTCTTTGGAGCCATCAAGATGGCCAAAGAGATCATAGCCATACATGAGCATCGACACTTGGGCTTTCCAAGTGGAGAAGTTGGCACTCCCGGTTAATTTGATAGGGAATTGGGAGGTAGGGTTAAATTGTACAACGGCGTCGGTAGGGGCTGTGTTGGCCATGGAAGATCGACAGGGATGGAAAAAAACAAAAACTGGATTAAACTCGTTGGAGTATTAAGGCTTTGATACCATATGAATGTAAGTGTACGAGGGTAAAAACTTGTTATAGATTTGCAATTACAACTAAGTTTAAATACAAGCTGTACAGCGCCTATTATCCTAAACAATAGCTAACAGTTTGAATTCAAAACTACCTGATTTATAGCCTACAAATACTACAGATAAAGCTAAACTTAACTACCATTTGACAAGGTCAAAATAGCTTGTTGACATACATGAACATGGTACGTTTATAAGTTATTACAACTTTGAATGTCCCTTTTGTTATTGTAGAAAGGGATTAATGCAAAAAGTCATCTTTCTCAAAGCTCTTTTAATTTTTTCTCTTGTGATACACCAAAAGAACTAAATTTATGGTATTGCTTAAAAGTGTTAATATCACTTAAGGAAATGTTGTTATAGTCACCTTTATTAAAAAACCTATATAGGTAGCTTTGTCATCTTCTCTTAACGTCATTCTCATCCACAAGCACCCATCCTACTTCATCCTTTATACATCGAACTTGATATAAGTTCCTCGCTTTTAATTTGTTCCTTAAATTTTGCTAACTTAAAACTATCCTTTATCCATTTTTAGTTTCCAATTATTGATATAATTTCTCGTAGGCCCTACATTTGGCTTCTAAAGCTATCTTCTTCGCCTATTTCTTTTCTAGCTTGTAACTTTTTCTAGTGGCTTTCATCTTGAAGAATACAAATATTTTCTGTGAAGAAAAATGATTATCTTGTTATCTTTCTCTTAGACTTTTCATCACTTTATATAGATAAAGTTTACAATGTATTAGGAAAGCAAGTAATGCAGATATGTAGTAAAAGGCAAGTTACAACTAAGATTTTATAGTTGCCTTTCTTATGAAGATTAAGATCTACTGCTAGAATCATGGATTTCCTATTGCTAGTTGTCATTCCCTATAATTTTGCTAATATAACCATTAGGAGCTTGATTTGTGGTCTTCATATTTTCATTAGGAATGTGTGCGTGATCAGTCCTCCTCAAGCTGGAGTGGATGACCTGGTGAACTCCAAGCTTAGACCGAAGAGCTTGAAATCGATGCTGAAGCTTAGTAACTTCAATACCAAGAAAGTAATGTAGTTCACCTAAACCCTTTAGTGCAAATTCGCATCCAAGGTTGTTCACAATAGGAAGCCATGATGTAGCATCAAATCCTAATCTTGCCAATATAATTATTAGGAGCTTGATTTGTGGTCTTCAGATTTTCATTAGGAATGTCTACATGGTCACATCTGTGTTGCTATCTAATAGAACTTTATAGGCAAATATTATCTTTGTCTTAGACTTTTTCGTTATACTACCAAAACTCTTTCTTACTACTCCTAGGCTTTTTAGAAACTCTTAAGATCTCCTTAGTTGTATTTTTCAAAAGATTACTAATCCCTCTCATATATGATTAGCATCTCCTTTAGTTTCCATGCTTCCCCAAACATTACCCTATCCTTAAATTATTCCATAGTATCCCCTCTTAGAGCCCACCGTCTAACTCTAGTGCACCCTCGATAATTTCTGATCTTTGTCCAACTCTTAATTATAAGATTTATGACCAATAATCTATGTTGAGTTGATAAACATGAGTTAAGTATCACCTTGCAATTCTTAGAATTGGGTTGTTCTCTTTGCCTCACGAGAAAATAGTCGATCTGAGTCTTTACAGTTCTGCTATTAAAAGTTACCAATTAAGTGCTCCTCTTTTTTTTTTATTAAAAAATGAGTTGGCTACCATTAAATCAAATGCTACCGAAAAGTCCAATAAACTAGTTTCATTGTCGTTCATATCTTCGTACTTGAAACTCCTACGAGCATAAGAATCTCATCCAAAGCTTAAACTCCTATTAAAGTCTTATCCTAGTTATTAAGTAGAACTTGTTAAATCACGCCATGCAGCTCTTCTTATGATTAATGCTTAATCTATCCTTTCAATCCTACAATATCTTTGACCACAATCTTTAAAAACAAAATCTTATCTTCAGTTCTCTTTACCTCTGCAAAATGTTGTATGAGTTCCTCGAAAATCAAGATATCTATCATCATTCCTTTATATATACAACATTATCTTTATTTATGAAATTTTATAATTAATTATATATGATTTAATAAAAAAAGTATCACGTCTACAATTTATGTGATACATGCGTAAGCAGCATTGTTCCTGCAGAGAGCTCACTGTGACTCAGCTTCTTAAATCTTCTTTCGAAATTAAGAAAACATGACCTTTGGCCACTGTCACTGCAGTTAGCCGTCCTTCCTTACATGCTGAGTCTTTTTTCCTGTTTTTGTTTTTCTCGCCGAACCATCGTGATACGTTCATTTGATGTAATTTTACATCTTATAATATTCAGTTCATGCTATACTTCCACGTGTAAAGCACTGCTGCATTACTCATGCACAAATCCGATGCCTCCTACTCAGCGTATGCGTAACTAGCCGATAATAATAATAATGTTTTAACAAATATTTGTTTTACTGGATCTTGTCTTTATCGTTATAGTCACATTCAATTTAAAATTTT
>JAOTAW010000201.1:6100541-6115385 GCA_025629945.1 Erythroxylum savannarum | reverse complement strand
CTACTAATTATCGGTTCGCCATGTCGTGTCCACTCAAAATAATTGGGAACAAACCCTTTTCTCAACAAATGCAACTTCACTTCATCAAGAGTCAGGAAACATTTGTGCTTGCACTTCCTACATGGACATCTGATCTTTTGTCCATCCATATATGCAGGTTGAGAGCATGCATAATGAATAAAACTGTCCACTCCATCAACAAATTCAGGATTAATGAAGCCAGCAGGGGTTAATCGTCTATACATCCAAGATCTATCCCGGAAGCTCATCGCTGGGTAACTGTTAATTTCAACCAGTCAATCCATTGTTAGTATCATTCATGTATGCCACATATCACAAGGTAGGTCACATAAGGGCTAAGATGTGATGCCAACATCAAAAGTTCAAATTCCCACCCATAGGCTCCTCCTATTATTGGTCTCTAATACGCTTGGAAACTCTATAATGGGTTATGGGCTTCAGATTTAATTTTGGGTTCATATCAAATCTATTAAAACTGAATATATGACATATATGGTTCTAAACATATATGTCATACACTGGATATGCTTGGCAGTTTTATATGTCATGAATTGTCAATATGGATTATTACATAATCACACAAATATTCATACGCATATCACTGTTAATGAATTAACAACATTAGTTTCACACAAAAACAAACTAGATTACCACAAAGCCCAAAACAAACCTGCATCACCGATGGGGAGTTCATAGACACACAACAATCAACCAACGACAACAATACCTTACTATACACCTTACTCACTAACCTCAACCGAAGCGCAGTAAGCAGTACTACAAGTAAGGCGACGAGCCTGTTGATGACGGTTATAACACTGAATAAAAACAGCACCACAGAATGACTACCTGCATCCAACAACACAATTGTTTTAAGTTCACATACATTGCAAATTGTATGTGGTCCTCAATCAATTGCCTCATCTTAAGAGCAGCAATGTTAAAACTATTTCAAATTTGTTGTTATTACGTACACAACGAATGTCACACTTTACGAGGATCCTACCGAAAATTCGGCAGCATTTCCCCTATAAAATGGACACCCCCTGTTGAAATCAGGGTCTCCCTGCATGTAAAAGAACACTTCAATATCATCCCAAACTCGCACAACTACAATCGGGTTGAATTGCAATCACAAGAACTTCAAATAATGATCAATCAACTTCTATCCAAGGTTTTTTTTTCAACAATAATTAATAATGATCAATCAATTACAATCACAAGAACTTCAAATATGTCAAATTCTGGTCTTACTACAAGATATAAAGGCATTTTGAAGATTTACGTGGGAGTTTTGAAGATGAAATATTTGAGGATCAAAAACTTCTGTCCTATGAGAAAGGTTCATCACTAACTCTTTCTTAGTGACTTCGTCTAAAGTTAGTTGATGGGTGTACTAAGATTGTGATAATTCTACCCTAGTCAATTAGGGTGTAATATTTTCATCTACTTTCTCTAATGTTTATATTAGCCTTTAGGATCAAATAGTAATACAATTTCTTTTTCAATCAATCTATCTTATGCTTTTCCTTGAGATATTTTTTCTATATAGTAAAAGACTTCTCGTCTTTTTAAAGAATTCATTGGTAATGATTCTTGATATTCCAAAGCATTCACAAATTAATATTATGAAGTAATTGGTAACATGTGCAAAACTTGCACTTTATCAACATTTTTTGTTTTGACAACATTTATGTTAGTTGTTAAAGATTAAAGATAATTAAGTAAAAATTCATGCACAATTGCTATGACTGCAAGTTTCGCAACTTTCGAGTGTATTTACTCCTTGCATTTTGTTTATTATGCGACTATCTTAAACACATTTTTATATGTTTAGATTATGTTTTTCTATCCAAGGTTTTTTTTTCAACAATAATTAATAATGATCAATCAATTACAATCACAAGAATTTATCCATTGGAATTCTCCATATTTGCTTACTCATTAAGACTTTGTTGATGATTCTAATTAAAAAGATTATAAAATTTCCTTCCTCTTTTGCTATGTAAATATTAGTCTGTTTGGCTTTTGCTGTTAATCTTCTTGTAGTCTCACTTGACTATAAGTTAATATAAAATTTTGACTAGATATTTACACATATTTCAAAAATCCAACATGTTAACTAACGCTACTAAAAATCCAACGTGTTAACTAATGCTATAGTCATAAATTGTTAAAGTTTAACGAATCCTTTTTTATAGATATAAATGTCTTCTCCTTAATTAATATGAGTAATTGCATTTTATACTAATTTAAGAAAGTTTTAATAATTACATTATATTGTTTCTAATTTTTAAAGTTTTTGTATAATAACTTTAATCGTATAACCCTAAGATATTTATTACTTCAACCAAAATTATATTTAAACATTCAAATTCATCTCCTATTATGCATGCAAATGCCTTTGTAGCTTAGGTTAGGATAAGATAATGAATTAACTTATAAACTTAAAGGAAAGGAAAAGAATAATCTAATTTAACAATTATCCATGATTTTAGTTATAGGCCTACTTTCATATAGTTTTTACATTATATTAAGGGAAATTTATTGTAATGTTGTATTGATACTTTTTAAAATATGCTTTAAATCCCAACCATATTTAGTAATTAGTTTTGGTATCTAGCTATAAAGTAAAATTTACATTTATGTTTTATTATGTTCATAAATCAATCATGTTATAGAATTTAAAGTGATATTGACTTTTAAATAATTAAACAAATTAATTTAACTTTATTTCACTGCACACAAAATCGGACCTCGTCCCAATTTTTCTACGATATTCGTTAGTATATGTTTCATACCTTTGAATTGATCGGCACTACTTTTCATCTAAAGGGCATGTACTGAATTTTAAAATGTTTTCATTAACTCTGAATCTTCCAAAATACTTCCAAAATCAATTGGACATGTTCGTAATATAAGCACATTTTAAACTTTGAAATCATTTGACAATCCTATTTTAAAATAATCTTAAACTATAGCCACACGAGATCAGACTCAATTTTCTTATATTTAATCGTAAGGCTTCAAATTGATTTTTTTAATTATTAAACTTCACCCGAAAATTTTGACACATCTCATTCGAACTCTTGAAGGGAATTTCCTTTTTAATATACCCATCTACGCACATGGAATTCAAAATAAATTACCAATTTTATGTTATAAATATTTATTATTAATAAAACTATCTTCATAAAATTTTAGACTTAACAATCAGTAGTTTAAATTAATTTTTATTGTAATTAAAAAAATAAAGATTACTTATATTAGTGGAAAAATTAACAACAGAAGTTTTTAATCTTTAACGAAAAGAAAATAATATTTTAATTAAAAATTGGCTGTCACATGCACTTTTAACAGTGTATTGGAAATTTATTTTCTTATGAAATATTAATTAATAAATTTAAAGTGAATCTAAGTTCAAAAGTCAACTTTATTACTTATCTTATTCCTATGATAATTCAACATTGCATTACTGCATTATATAGTTTTATAAGATATATAGGTTTACAATCGTGTTTTTAATAAAAAAAGTAAATTCTATACTTACAAATTAACATATAATATAGATTTAATACAAAAAAATAAAGATTTCTATCTTATTTATATTTACTTGGTTGAAAGGGTACACAACAAGTTACCAATTTAAATAGAGTCTGTAAATAACAATTTTATAATAAAGATAATAAAAATATTACATCATTTGAGTTAACATGATAATGGATAGATAAATATTATTTTTAATGAAAATTAAACATAGAGTTAAGGGTTAAATGTACATTATGATATCTTGTGATTTGAATTTTTTTCTAGTTCTCTTATATTAAAACTTATAGCTTATATCTTTATAATATTTTTTATTACTATATAACTTCTCCTTTCATATTTTATCTATTTTTATCTATTTTTTTCTCAAAGTAATATAATATTGAAATTCATAAATTCTAATATTACGTTATTTCGAGTTATAAATTAGAAAAAAATTAACATAATATAATAAAAGATTATATGGCAACTAACCAATACTATAAAGAGATATATACTAATTTCTAAAATATAAGAATAAAAATAAAAAAAGATCATACTATTAACCCTATATTTAAATAGAATTTTATTATAGAAGCATTTTCAATTGGAAAGATTTCGTATAGTGCACACTTTTAATATATAATTTTTTAATTAAGTGGCTACATTATTAAAGTTAAAAAACCAAATAACCAACAACTAAATGTAGACCACTTATTATACAACCCTAAAGTTATGATAATAAATTAATAAGATGTAAAATTGACGTTACTTGTTGAATTTTGTATTTGCTACCTATCTTAGGACACAATATTGTCTCTAGTTTAGTTCTACAACTCCTAATGCATTCCATCGAACACCTAGAGGGCAATACCATCTCAACCCTATCTACACACAAATCCTTTACTTCTTTCCATTATGAACATGCAAAACACTCACACAAGACAAATCAAACCTAAATAAACAAATTAAATGCATTAAATCAGTCTAAAAACATCAAAGATTTGACCTCACCCACGCCTTACCTTCGGATCCACCAGAGGAGAGACGACAGGGTGTCGTTGTCGCCGGAGAAGACGGACGTTGTGGTCGCCGGAGACGCAGCAGCTGGTCGGACGCCTACGGAGGACAGCTGATCGCCGGAGGAGAGGAGAGAAAGAGAAGAAGGGAGTCGGGGCGAGGAGAGAGGAGGGGAGGGAGGACGACGATTTAATTTAATTTTACCGACAGAATTAATTCGTCGGTATAATTAAAAAAACCGTCGTTGAATGTCGGCACCTAACCTAATTTCCAAACGACATTTTAAAATATACCGACGGAAAATAACCGTCGGTGAACAATTTCTCCACGACCCATTTGCCGACCGAAATTTTTATTCCGTCCCTATTTCCCGACGGAGTTATATTCATCGGCATATCTCCGTCTCTATTATTAACCGCGAAAGTTTCCCACCAACTTTCTTAACCGTCGCAATGTTTTTGTCTTTCACCGACGGATTAGGTCATCCCGTCGCAATTTCCATGCGATTAACGGTTTGTCGGTAAAATACCGTCGCTAATTATCATTTTTCTTGTAGTGTATGAATGTTAGACGACTGTAGAAATAGTTGCCATTATGCATTTAGTTTAGTTATTCCCCCACTAAACTTTATGCTTAGCACAATGATTTTGCCTCTGTGTAGGTTCTAAGAAGAAGATTTAAGATCTAGGACAAAGACTACCACAATGGCCAAGAAGAATGTGTTCTATTTTGGAAGTTATTTTGTTTGAGTTTTTGAGTTGTAATAAATGTAATGAGACATATTATATTTTGATGTAAATGGTTTGTAATAACCTTAATACAAGTTAGCTTTTGAATTTATGGCATGTATTATGATAAGCACAATATGTATCATATGTTCTGTTTATAAAATAATATCTAATGATAAGCAATGTATGTTTTCTTGAGTTTCTAGAAGTGCTTGAAATGTTTGTTATGTTTTTGTTTTGTTTTGTGTGGCATTTGCATATCCTCCTAAGGGGTATGTGGGTGTTACATCATTTGGTATCAGAGTATAGTTTAGGCGATTATGGTTTAACCAGTACTTAACTATTGCTTATATTTGGATATAAGAGTTATGTTTGGTCTAATGCAGGTTGTCACATGTTTTGGTTTTAGATTTGAGTATGAAAGAATCTCGTGAAGCTGTTGACGAGGTTGCTGAGAATAATAATCCTGTGTGATCTCATCCCAAGAGTTTAAAGCCAAGTATGTGAAAAAAGCCTATAGAAAGGAGAAATGGAAGTAGTTCTTGAACCTAAAGTAGAGAAACCCGTCTGTTGCTGAGTACGACAGAGAATTTAATCGACTTAGCAAGTATGCACCTAAACCTGTACTTACTGAGGAGTTTTGGCATCATCAGTTTGAAGATGGTCTGAATGATTTTATCAAAGAGCATTTGGAAGCATTACTTTTTTGCAGCAAGTGAATTACCATCAGTTGTTACAAGTTGCCATAACAATAGAGAGGCAGGAGATGGTTAGGAGAGAAAGGGTTCAACAAAGAGGTTTTGCTAAAGGAGGTCAATCCTCGAGTAAAAGAAGCCATTAACGTGCCTCCAGTACACAAGAACTCACTCAAAGATCTGTAACTAGGGGAAAGCAACAAGACTTTCCTTCATCGACTGATTATGGTAGGGGTTCTTCTATGGGCTGACGTTCCGATGCTTTGGAATTCCTTCATTGCTCCAGACATCATTGGGGTACTTGTTGGAGAGCTATGGGTGCATGTTTTTGATGTGGCAGTATTGAGCATTTAGTAGCAAATTGTCCTATGAGACAATCTCAGACATCACAAGCTAGTTGAGAGGTTTCATATGCACCTACTGGAAATAGAGGAAGTAGTAGAGGTCGTGGAGGATTTATTCACATTAGACCTAATATGGGTATTGTATCAGAAACTGTTGATCGACTTACTGTGCCTTCTACTTCAGCTCAAGCTTATGCTTTAAAAGCTCGTGAGGATCATAATGCACCTGAAGTCATTGTGGGTACTATTTCTCTCTTTGATTCTGAAATGCATGCTTTGATTGATCCTGGATTTACTCAGTCTTATATCTATGTTGGAGAAATTTCTAATAAAGTGATGCCTATAGAACAGTTAGAATATGATATTCATATAATCAGCCCTCTGGATAGTAGTGTGATGGTTAATCAGGATTATAAAAACTGTCCTGTTATGATCCTAAGGAAGTGAGTTTGTAGCGGATTTGATTAAGTTGCCTTTCATGAATTTGATTTGATTTTAGGTATAAACTGGTTATCCAAGCATCAGGCAATGGTTGACTGTAGTGTTAAGACAGTTGTGTTTAGAAAACCTAATCAACCTAAAATAATACTGTGACACCCCAATACCCCTTGGGAGGATATGAGAGTTCCACATCGGATTCACAAACAGAAACAAATAACAAACCGATTCGGAAGCATTTGAAAACATACTACACATTCATTACATGTATTTTGAGAAACTAAAGCAAACATACACTACAATTCATTCCAAACTTGTTCAAAACATACATACATTATATCGTATGAACTTAATACAAATTTGTTCCAAAATCCGAAACCATCTTGAAACAGAGTTATTACAAAAACTTACAATAATTTGGAATCTTACATTTTATAAGCAAGCCAAAATATACTCAAAATACATTTTTAACAAAATAAGACTCAGACTCTGTTGGCCATTGCTGTTGACTCATCCCATTCTTTATAATTTTTGTTCTGAACCTACAAGGGGCAAATACACTGTACTAAGCATATATAATAGCATAAGCATGCATTAACAGATTGTTTAAACAATAAATCAGACATAATGCATTTCAGAACAGATTTTATAGTTAACAAAGTTGAATATCCAAAGAGGGTATAAACCCTTCAGAATCAGAACACAATTTTGTTTTTGTCAGAATCAAACATATATCAGAACACAAAATCAGATGATTGCTAAGCCATTTACAGAAGCGGGTAACGAGACTTATACAAGAGAGACCGAAGTCTCAATACCGAAGTGTCACAGGAGAGACCGAAGTCTCGACACCAAAGTGTCACATGATAGACCAAAGTCTCGACACCGAAGTGTCACAGGAGCAACTGCAGACCCTTCTAGGCATGCCTATTTACCCACAACTAGGACTTAATAGTTTTAAAACAAAAAAAGGTCATTTCAGACATTTCATGTGCAAAGCAAGTAGTAAATCATATTCACATGCAAGTAGCACTTCCAATGATATAAACATGCATCAAACACCTCGGAAAATCATTGTTCGGAATTCAGAACACAATTAGCATAAACCAAATTCAACAAGAAGAACTAAGTAAGGTGTAACCGTCTAAGATTACTCACCAAAGCTCCCTTATTGTTTATTGCCTCGAAGTCCCAGCAATATCTCGAAGTGGTCGCTCTATGCGTCCCTCTATAACAATTAACACACATACAAATTACTATTGTGCATGATTAAGAATTCATTTAAGTATACTGAATATGTATGATGCATGTTCATGACAAATTCTCGAGTATATTTCCTTACTAAATTGATGTAAACATCAATTGTACTTCAAAAATTCTAAATCATACATTCAATTACTATTCCAGCTTTTGCTGGAAGCACCTCATTCAAGTCGCTTTGCATAATCCATAAGATCAAGAAAATGATGTATTTCTGTAACAGTCTCTTCTAGACAATTGTTCCTCTATGTCTTAAGTTTCTAATGACTCTAAGATCATCTAATTTAATTCAGTATTCTAGGAGTTATGCTCACAAAACCACAGACTGTGTATATTTAAACTTTTGGCTAGTACATGGTCATACCCTCAAATTGTACAACTCATAATCTCAATAACAATATCCAAAAATTATAAAATTTATACAAATTCAAAGCTAAGAGAATGATCTACAACTTTGGTGAAGACACCCTAGCCTAATTCGTCCTACATAAATGCAATTTATTCAATAAAAACAGGACATGATTTCTGTCCCTTGTAGTGCTATAACCTAAGCTAAAACTCAATTTCATACCACTTCTGAAAATCTTAAAGATAGAATTAAAATTTGACTTCTTCAAGAAAGTTGTAGACATATGTCTCAAGTTTAATCTGAATCAATAATCAACTCATTTGGAAATCTACATATCAACATATAAGCAAAATACTGAAACATGTTCAATGAAAATTCTCCAGCTTATAACATTCCATCACATTTCCTCACTTTCATTTTTACACCAAATTCATTTCAATTTTTTTTCCTAGATCACTCTAGCACAAACACATCACCATTCTATACTCATTCATAAACCAATTTGTTATTTCATAAAATCATTAAACTATAATCAATTTTCTTAAACCTCTTCATCTTCATAAAATCAATCATAAACCTATCAATTTTCCATATTTTTCTTAAGCAGATTTCAGGTCTGATTTGCATAACCATTTTAACCTCGACAATGGGGAATTTAGGCAACATCTCCTACTAATCAAATGTTTCTCAATGTTTTGAAAGTATAATGACACCAATATCATGCATTTTTAGTATCCTGCAAGTTATAATCAAAAATCCACAGACTGTTTTCATACCTCGATAGAACACCAATTTCAACTTCAAGCCAAATTTCCAGACTCTTAAGGACATATTTCGAATTCAATTCTTTCATAAAAAATGTAGTATATGTCTCTAGTTTACTCTAAATCAAACTCCATCCAATTTGGATATTCACAGCTCAGGTTATGCCCTAAATGCAGATGTATGTTCAGTAAAATACTGCATATATTATGTTCCAATGACTATAATCGTTCATCTTGTTAATCATATCACCGAATTTGCTTCTTCTTTCACCACCCCCATATGCATCAACACCATTTACTTATGTAGCAATCCACAAGCATCAAAATATACACCATTCATACATGCATTCAGTTACAAACATTAAAACCTCAACAGAAATCATTTACACTATTATAAAACTTAAAGCATTACTTAGTTGGTTTATACTTCAGCAACATTCCAGAAATGGGGAGAGCAAATAAGAAGGAAGATGGTGTAGATGGTTTCGGTGAAACCAAGGAAAAGAGCTGCTGAAACAATTTTTTTTTAATGCCTAGGTGTTTCATTAGTGCTTTAACACATGTCTCCATTGCATGTCTTCCACTTGTCCACTAGATAAGCTACCATTTGTCTCATAGTTATAGGTCCACATGTCACACATGATTTTATCCATTTGTCAATTAATTTTTAATACAATTATCACACTTCTATTTGTCTCTTATTTTAATATTTTTCCTAGTCTAAAATACCTTAAATTTTCGATAATTCACCTAAAATTCACCAAAATTTCGAAATAACAACTATTATCACCAAATAAATTTTGTAACACAATTAATCCAAAATTCACACTTTAATCACATTAAAAAATACTTATACCTAGAAAAATGTCAATGAATGCATGTACAAACATTTGTATGTTTCCAAAATTGCATATGCACATATAAGTGAAAACTCAATTATACAAAGCATAAGGTGCACTGAAATTCCTCAATATTCTAACCCCTAATACGGGGTGTTACAGTTTAAGTCATGAAAACATAATAAAAAGAATATGAAATGATATTTTGCTTTACTTTAAAATTTTCAAAATTTAAAATTATAAACAATGTTATAAATACCCTATCGATATGAGTACCATATTTGGTTTTGGTACGGTACTGTACTAATGTTGATCAATATCTGAATTTTTTTAAATTCCCAAATAATCCTTCAATATATTGTATTATATTTTATAATTTTACATCAACCTTATCTCCAAAAATCATAATAATAAAATTTTCAAATAACAATAATTTATTTATTTTTATTAACATTATTTTTCATATATAAATAATAACCACAATTAATATGAAAAAGATCATTTAACCATGATACAAATATAAAATTAAGAACAATACAAAATATTTAAGATATCACAATTTCATCATATAATAAACAATAATTACATCAAATTATCGAATACAAGAATAATAAATATACATCACTTTATAATAGTTACAATTTACAACAAGAGTTTGTACCAAAGAACTAACAAAAAGTGAAACCTAAAACAAAAATAGTTACAATTATATTGCATATATAGATTTAACATCTACATCAAATATAAATGAAATTAAAAGAAAAAGAGAAACAAAACCCTAAAACTTTATTCAATTGAATATTTGTTATAGCTGCATTGATCTCAATTCTTATTTGGTACAAAATCCTTATCATTGAGAGAAGCCTTATCATCACCATCATTCAAATTCATTGCATTAAATGACATGTTAATACTTTCCCATCCAAGGTTATCTTCCAAGTCACTCTCATCTATTAAACCCGGTTCCTCAGAAACCTAAACCACCAAATGATAGATATTATTAATGCAAATTGGATCTATTGAAGTACTTGTTCTATTCCTAGTAAAATAATAAATTAAATTATTAAAAATTATAAGAAACTATATCTAACTTAATAATAATAAAACATTTCGAAGCTTTAAATTGTATAAAACAAAGATCAAGTCATTCAATCTTTTGTGCTCCACTCTATTCCTTTTCTTGAAATGAATAAATTTAAATATGCTCCAATTTCTTTCACAGCCTGTTGCACTCACATATTGACTTAGAATTTGAATTACAAATCATTGCAATTCTGGAGCACTACTTTCAAATTAGTCCCACCAAGAAACTGTAAGTCATAAGATCACTAAAGTAACATTATAAACTAAATAAAGTGGTGATTAATTTTCATCAATTAACAAAAGTGAAAATTATATCCACTTAGATTAAGTTTTTCTCTTTGGTGAATAGTAATTGGCATCCCAAAATCATTATAAGCCTCCTTATAAATCTCCATTTGTGAGCTTAGGATACCTTGTATCATCTTATGGGCAACAATTGTTATAATAGTTAATAACACTTTCCTATTAATTTCAACTTTCTTTGTAAAACTTGTTTTGAAGTCGACACTAAGATTCAAAAATGTCTCAGCTACAAACAACGGAGAGTAAAGTTGCCTTTCCTATTTTTCATTGATGATTGCAAGATAAGATGTGTATAAAGAAGACTTATTTTTCAAATTGGCCTTGATTTCCTCCTTCGCCCTTTCCATGGCATCATAAAAATAATCGATTGTTATCTTTTCATCACTATTAGTTAAACGAAGTGCCCTCACCAAAAGCTCATAAACTAGGATGACAAATTGACATTTGGACCAAAATTCATCATCTTCAAATATAATTCTTGAAACCTCCAATCTAACATTTGACCTAAGATGATGAGATGCAAATCACTTATTACTTTAAACATCTATCTCAACTCTTTCTATATTTTAATAAAACACTAAAGTGATAAGAAATTTATTGCAAATCCTATAACAGCAGAACGATACAAATTCTTACCATTAGTGAAATCCTTTCTCATTAAATTCAAGACCCATGCAAGATTGAAAATGAACTTGGTCACCTTTTTTTCTTTCTACAATCTTGTTAAGTTGTCATTTTGTGCTTATTTTGTATATAAATCTCTTTAATGTGTTAAAATTATTATTCAGAATTGATGGATTTGCTTTTTAACTGTCTTTAGATGATTTTCAACACTTAAGAGATGAAATTGAATCAAAAAGATGCAAGGGAAGCAAAGATAATTTGAAATTCTAGACTGGCAGGAAATTCAGTGACTAAGCATCGGCACATGCAAGAACAAAAACTATCTGCAAGATCTGTTCTTAAATGCAGATCTGATTCACTTAAGATTTTTATAATTTTGAGAATTAATTGCATCCTTATTGATGGGGATCGACCATCTGAATATGGGGGAAGATTATCTGTAAAAGATCATGGAAAAAAGGAGGAGATCGAAGGAGATAAATGAGGATTTGCGTTACTATTCACAGAAGCCACTTTAGGATAGTTTTACATTCTTCTACAAAATGTTCTTCTGTTCTTTTTGTCATCCATAGTTAGGTTTTTCATTTTCTGCAGTATTTTCTCTAGGAATTTGTTAAGTCATTAATTTGTACTTATTTTGTACTTAATTATCTTTAATGTGTTGAAATTATTATCCGAAATTAATGGAATTATCTTATAATTTTTTACAAATGATTTTCAACACCTTAGAGACAAAATTGAATCAAAAAAATGCAAAAGAATGAAGAAAATCCGAAATTCCAAATTTGACAGCAATTTAGTGACTAAACGTGGCCACGCCTAAGGATGGAACAAATCTGCATATCAATTTTCAAAAGTCAAAGTCGAGATTCTTATAATCTTTAAAGATTATATTGCCATCTTTCAAGGGGATTGACCAAGTAAAATTGGGGGATACATTATCTGAAGAGAATCAAGGAAAGATAGGAAGGAAATCTGAAAAAACAAGCATAAAAGGAGAGAGGATGATTGTTCACGCAAGGCTTAGACTAGATTTAGGATAGATTTTCGTTTCTGTATCTTTTCTTTTCCAGTTTTTACGTTTTTCTACACTTTTTCCTTTAGTATTTTCGTATTTTCCAGTAAAGAACCAGGGATGGAGACTTTAAGCTTTGTTATTTCTCTTATTTTCAATTCTATTATGAGTAGCTAAATCTATTGTCTTGGTTGAGGGGATCCATGTTGTCTGTTATTATGGTGAGATGTTTTGAATAGAGTTTATGTTGTTAATAAACATTGAATATCTTCAGATCTACTCTTTCTAATTAAATTTGTTAGTTTCTAGGTGCGCAACTAGAGATTAATTAGTTCAATCGCTAAATTAACGAAATATGACGTTCAGTTTCGATAATCATAAGTAGCAATTAGGATTAACTTCTCTACGTTAGAGTTGGAAATTCTAGGGAGATTTTCGCTTTATTGATTACATGTCGTACATGTATTTCGCTTGCTTATTGGTTCTTGATTCATAAGGCTATTATTCAATTAAACCTACGATCGTATCTAGGTTATTGTTTAATAAGAATGTTAGGATACATGTTTCTAGTCATTACTCTTAAGAGAAAACTTCCCCAATGAATGTTTATTAATGATTGCAATTTTATATCGGGGATCCATAGTAGCGTGATAACATCGGTGACCCGAAACCAAGGTATTGTCTCATTAATTTTTCAGATTCAATTATTGCTTTCGATTTGTGATTTTTCTTATAATTTTTCTTATATTGCTGTGAATCAAAACAACCCCCCCCTTTTTGTTACTTTGTTTTAGTTTTAAACTCGCTAACGTTTACCGTTAAAAATTTCTCGTGGGAACGATATCCACTTACCACTACTACATTATTTTGTATTATGGAAGTGATTTTTTTTAATTTGGCTGCAGGCAACATCAGCACCAAAATTTAGCGCCGTTGCCAGGAAATTTCTCAACAGTTTTTGTTAGTGATGTTTTTGTTTTTGTTTTTGTTTTTAGTTTCATTGCTCTTGGTTACCTTGTTTTCTGTTTGTTTCAGTTTCACAACTCTTACTGATTTTTCAATTTTTTAGCGGCATGGCTCACTATCAGTATGCTTTTGATTCTGATTTTTCATATTATCCTTATTATGATAATGAGTTTCCATTTGCTACTACTTCCAAGTTTGACTATCAAGTTGCAGATTTCACACCCTTAGCCGCGCAAGTACCGAGGCATGACCAACAAGCTAAGGTATGTAAAGTTTGCTTATTTTTTTATTATTCTTTTTGTACTTGTCCTATTTTGTAGGATACACAGTACAGATTCACTTCTCCACCGAGTTATTATCAAGAGCAGTCCTGCTTCGAGCCAGAGCCCCCCCTTCCACCACCACCACTACAAGCTAATAAGATGTCTTTGGAGGAGATCGTAATGAGTTTGGCGACGAGCACTCTTCAATGCCAGCAAGTAACGAGGAGTAGCTTGAAGACCTTGGAAGATCAATTAAGCCACTTAGCGGAGAGAATGGAAGCCCTAATGTCTGCAAGAATTTTTAGCCAATAGGAGAGTGATGCGGAGGAGGAGTTATGCATTCCTTCAGAGAATGGAGATCATTTAGAGAACTCAGAAACAATAAATGAAGAGCAAGCAGAGTTAGAAGAGGAAGAGGTTATAGTTCCATAAAAGATGGAGGATGTGCAACCCCCTAAGGTAAGCAATGCAGTTCATGTTATCGCTAACCGAATTTTGTTTCCTTTTCCTAGTTGTTTACAGGTACAAAAAGAAGAAGAATAAGAAGAGCCGTAAGAAGTGTAGTTTTTAGGAGAGCTGAGGGCTAGCGAGCTGAAGACTGAAGGTG
>JAOTAW010000201.1:6086543-6100441 GCA_025629945.1 Erythroxylum savannarum | reverse complement strand
GAATATCTCAAATAAAATATCAGTATTTCTAATAAAGTCAGATACATCAATAGACTTTAAAAACATTAAGCCAATTGTAAAATAAACGAAAAATTAATAATAGTCTCTTATCTCCTATTTGTACAACCATCACACATGATTGAACACCCATAAGTAGCTCAATTCACTTTTCTTTTTGCCAAATAACTTTTAATTTCAAAAACTGAGCAACTTAAAATTTCACCTCTTAGGTCATCAATTGAAAGAGCTTTATATCTCAGACCGTAAGAGACTATAACATCCACTATAGGCTAATAATAGTAAGATTGGGAAGCATTAAATGATGAACATATATCGTACTACCATCTAGCTACTGTTATATCTACATTATAAGTCGCATCTCTTGATTGCAAGGCACTACGAATTAAAGGTTGGACTCCAGGAGTTGTTTGTGGAGTAAAAAACTAGTCAATTGCCTTCTTCTTTTCCTAACATCATGTCTAGGTGTAATATTCACTTTTTGCTGGGCATGGGATGGAACACTACTACTACCACCTTCAACATTTCCACAATCATCACAAAGACCAACAAACGAACTTTCACTACCAATTTCAAAATTCAGCCTTTCCTTTTTATCTTTCTTTTGTTGATATTCTCCAAGCAAAGTTTTCATTTGTCACTTTACATCATAGGTTACTTTTTTACAGGGTTCTACATCTTCTTTAACCCTAGCTAAATGCTTCTTTAATCTAGTGATTCCTCCACCTTTCAAATACTTGTCACACAATAAGCAAATATTATAGTTCCTTATATCGAGGACCAATGTAGATGAGCCCAAGCTGGATCATTGTATCTTCTTAAAGTGGTTTGATCAGGAGAACTTGAAATTCCTTCTATTTATCTATAAAAATATATGAATGCATATATAAAAAATGGAACATATAATTTCATTACATAATACACATATTCATCTTATATAATATGACTCATTTTGTATGATTACATTATAGACAATTCAATTTCATCAAATACAATTCATCATAAGTTAAAAACTAACAATTCAATTGTTCAACATACATAATTACACAAAACATACATAAACAATTTCCATTTCCAACAATTTCGAACAATTTCAATCAAAAGTTTTAAACATGAGAATCAAGTTAAAGGGTATGATTTACATAATCATCAAATAATAAATGACATATCTTATACAATTGTTCATATCCATCTATTCATAACATGAGGATCAAGTTGAGGGATATGTTCATAACATGAGGATCAAGTTGAAGGATATAACTTTGTTTAGAATTTTTGTTATTCTTATTCAAACATTTAAATCTTCTTTTCATTTCTAACAAACCATAATATTATATCCACCATTATGTATTTGGTTCTTAAATATATAAGTCGCTTCTAGGATTTTTAATGGACATTAATAAGTCTTAGTATAAGTGGTTAGAGTTCAGCCTACAACATGTTCACAATTTGGAAAAAAAAAAGTTCTTTTGGACACATATACATCACTACTTTTACACATTATCTATTATAAATATTTATGATAGCCCACACATATATTGTAAGGTTCCAGTCATGCATCTCATACATAATATATATCAAATATACGCAGCGGAAAATAAAACGGAACCTCAATAACCAGATTTGCTCGTGTATATAAATATAGAAAACAAAAACATGAAATGTAAGATGTTTACATACCTTTCCGACGATCTCTTTCGTTCTTTAATCTTCTTAGTATTGGGTTATCGTAAATCACAACGATCAGCGTAGACCATCTCTAATAAAAGTCCAAATGAAGATAGAAGGATGAAACCTCAGTAGGAGATGGCTAGAATTCTTTTTTGTGATAGCAAAGACAAGAACTCTTGTGAGAGTTAGAAAGAAAAAGAGTGTGTGTGTAAGAAAGAACCTTTCTTTCTCTTGTTTCTTACTCGAGATGCATGAAAATATTTTCTAGACCATTTGGCCTTCCATAATCCCATCACCAATGGAGAGTTATGAGAAGTTAATGGTCATGAATAACATGCATTAATGAAAGTTATAAGAAGTTAATGACCATGAATAATATGCATTAATGGAAGTTTTGGGAAGTTAATGACCAAATTGTCAGCCAACAATATTTGTTTTTAATCCATTCCATGTAAAATTTTCTACCACGATCACATCGCGATACAATCCCGAAACACTCTCTTATATCTTGAATCACCATTCAAGACCATTTTACTCATCTTTCGGATCTCTTATGTATGCGACCCATTAGGTTCTCAGTTATGTTGGCCACTTGAATTAACACTTAATTCAAGTAAGTCAAGAGCGGTATCCAATAACACGTTATGACTCCTAATTGACTAGAAAGTCAGTGGTTTGATTACGAACCCTTCCATACATTATGTTGCCATGAAATTCGTCCTTTCAACATCTATACCTCACTTGGTTCCAAGTATAGTCAAAGTGTCAACTCCTACTATACTGACTACGTCACATCTAGTCCAAGTGATATTAGACCTTGTCCTGAGGACCTCATTACTCTATATGTCATTGAAGACTCTCTTCATGACACATATCTGCTCTGGCCAGAGACTCCCGAGTAATGATCCCGACAAGAGGCCGTGAGTATCATCTCCTTCTATCAGGAGTGGTGAATCCTTTATTGGCTACTCAATTACTTCTGAATACCTAAAGCTATACCCAATCACCACTCTATGAGTAACCCCTAAAAGGCACCGATGAATGGAGTCAAAACATGGAATAATACATAAATGCAATATAATCTCATCGTCATAATCATTTGTAATGTATAATTATCTCATAGACTTTATCATATACATCTAAACATGTACAAGATAAATAATGTCTTTAAATTATTTTGTCCCTAAAGTACAACCAATTGACTGATTGTAAGATATAAACCAATACTTCCTCTCTTATCTCCTTATTATTTCGATCCCATTGATTTTGCCTCTTTCAAGCTCTCTTTCTCTCTCTTTATTTGTTTTAGGGTTCTTAAGGGTTAAGGATTTAGGAAAATCGTTGGTTATAGTTTATGATTTTGGGGGTTTAGGATTTTTTTAAATTTTTGGGGGTTAGGGATTTGAATTATCATTGATCTAATTTTGATTAACTTATTACTAATTAGCACTAATTATAATTAATTATAAAATTTAAATTAAAATTTAAATTAAGTTTTTATGAATTAGATACATATGACCACACAATCTTATGGCTTATGTGACATTTCAACTCAGTTAATTATTAAAAAAAGAATAAATATGTGTCATATTAGGAATGAGAAGACAATTAACAGATGAATACTTAATTCTGTCTAATTTTCTGTCTATTTAAAATGAACACTCTAAAATATTAAGATCTATCATATATTTTATTATAAATATTAAAGTTTAAAATGCACTTTTAATCTAATATTTGATTATCAGATTAAAAATCTATTTACAGTATATAATTTAATTAAAATGAGATTATACAAACATATATACATATATTCCATCAAGAAATATATTAAAAAGACAATATTTAACGGATAAAATTTTAGATTTGATAAAATTCAACTTTATTATTTAATCTGTAAGACCAATAGTGCATTTTGAACCTCAACATTTACAACATAACATAACTTGAACATTAACATTTTGAAACGTTCATATTAAATCTTAAAATTTTCAAAACGTTTAAGACAGACCTTAAATGGACAAAAAATTTAACAAAATTAACCTTTTATCAGTTAAATATCATATCAATGCTGACATGACATTACTTTTATACTTTTTAAATAAAAAGTGAGTTCTATTATATAATTATTTTTAAAAATTAAACAGGAAGTGAATCTTATAGTCACGTGACAGCGAGGCCAACGTGTATACATTTTCAAACAGTGGGTCCCGCTTGCCACGTGACAATGGAACCCACATTTATATATTTTAGATACGAGTCCCGCTTATTATGTGAGACTTATTTTTATTTAAAATAAAAAATAATATCACATTAGTATTGATATGACAATATAAAGTTACATTTTCATCTATTTAAGATCTATTTTAAATATTATGAAAACAATAAGGTTCAAAATCTTCGAACACACGAGGTTTGTTTGTGAAAGTTTGAAATGCACTTTTACCCTAATATGTAAGAGATTAGGTAAGCTATACTCTCCCAACTTATTTCTTTTGTAATTAATTATTTAAACTTATTAATTGTTAATCTCAAGAAAATAATATCAATAATCATACTAGTCATTCAAATTATTTATTATTAAAGATATATTGGAAAAAATTATAAGTAACTTGAAAAGTGAAAATAACTGATAGTATTTTATATTTTGAACAAATAAAAATGTAATTCTATAGCATATGGAGATTTTACTTCTGATAAAGAAAAAAGAATCTGAAGTTAACATTGATTTTCCATATGTGTTTATATATTCTATTTTTTTTCCTTGCATACAAAAAGAAATAAAATGACCGTAAGGCATAAACACAGCCTCAAAACCCTTCGTTAAACCCCACAGACTGCGCATACGTCTCCCTTTCCACCCCCCCCCTCTCTCTCTCCGTCCTCCGCTCCTTGCGGTGGCAGCTTCTTGATTACTGGTCCATCAACCAACAATGGCAGCTACACCTGGCGACACGGCTACAGTGAACAAAATCAATGTAGTAGGTGATAAAGTTGACTACATGAACCTTCCTTGCCCTATCCCCTACGAAGAGATCCACCGTGAAGCGCTTAGTATGGTTCCTGTTCATAGCCTTTTCTTTTCTTTTGATTAATTTTTTTATCTAATGACTGATCTGCCATTTGGGTTTCGCCAAATGTTTTTTAATGTGTGCATCTGCTTGTAATGAGTTATAGCGATTCGATTGATCTTTTTATTCATTTGGTTTTGTTTGCTTATCATTTAATTTTCAACCGTAAGATGAAGTTTTGGGGTGCGATGTTTTTTTCTTGTCAAATGTTAAAATATAATTTGTTCCAACTGTTTCGCAGTGTCCTTAAAGCCAGAGTTCTTTGAAGGCATGCGTTTTGATTTTACCAAAGGCCTCAATCAGAAGTTCTCACTCAGTCACAGGTACATTTGCCTTTTTTTTCTTTTATCTTTCAGCTTGGGGAAAAGTTATTTTTGTTCTCAAATTATTTCCTTCCTTTTATCATTTGCTTCTCTCTAGTTTTCTTATGCATTCTGTTTATGGTGATTTTGTCAACCATCTATCAGCGTGTTCATGGGACCAACAGAAATTCCGTCACAATCCCCTGAAACAATCAAAATTCCAACAGCTCACTACGAGTTTGGTGCTAATTTCATAGACCCAAAGGTAGGAAGTCACTGGATTGTATATGTTAAAAATATAAATATTTTCTCCTTTTGTAATCATCAAATTATGATATTTTATCTAAATTAATGGGACTCTTGATTGTTTTTTCATAGATGATGCTCATTGGGAGGGTCTTGACTGATGGGAGACTCAATGCAAGAGTAAAATGTGATTTGACTGATAATCTCTCCTTGAAGGCTAATGCTCAAGTAGAACATACTCATTCGTCAAATTTTTTGTCTCATTTTTCTTCTTTATTGTACTATTTTGATGTATTGGAAGAAAGGAAGTGGTGGGGGAGGAGCAATCTATTCATGGGCATGTAACTGAGCTATGCTTTAACTGTTGTTTACTGTCCAGCTTACCGGTGAACCTCATATGTCACATGCCATGTTCAACTTTGATTACAAGGTCCAGTCCTCTTACTCTGCCACTATAGTTAATGGGTTCCCAATTTGCATTTGTTATGAAAAGCTTGATACTCTTGTTAGCGTAGAGGAGTTTCTAACAGCAACATCAGTTACCTCAAAAGTGAAATAGTTTGTTTTATTATCTTGCTTAAAGGGAAGGAAAAGTGTCTAAATCATAATCACTTAGCCATTAGTGTTCTGTTGTATATTGATTGAGTAATTCAAATTTGAAGGCTTATTTATGATTCCAAAATTTATTTCTGTTTCTGTTAAGCATGCAAGTGTCCAGTTAAGATACTAGTGCTTAACATTGTCTGATTTTGAATTACGAGATGTACTCTATGCTTAATATTTTTACCTTTGTTTTGACGTTTGTCACTTGGACTGTGAAATGGGGTGCCGGTATGATTGTTTATCTGGGTATCTGGCGTATGTAATATTCAATCTCCAGTTTGAGGCATGTGGAGACTCCACCAAACATACACAGAACTAATTGTTTTAATAGTTGGAAGGTATTTCGTTTGTGGAAATGATTGCTTCGTTTTGACAATGTAATGGCAACAAGGGGGGTGTCTGAGTAGAAGCTGATATCTCATGGTTTTGTTTTTTATATTTGGAGTGTACATGCGTGAACCCAAACCTGTACATGTGTGTTGTTTCCATATAGGTAATGTAAATAACATGGCTAATTTTTCAGTTTAGTAATTCTTTTCGGATTGCTACAACTTAAAGTTGCTTGTTGAGTTTGGATCTTTTCTTTTTGAGCTTTGCATATTATGTTTCTGACACTCAGCAATAAAAACTAATAAGAAAAGGTTATCTTTTCATAGATAAATACTATGTTAGTATGGTAATGATGTAATTAGTTAATAGACCAGGCTTCATGGCCGTAGGTCCTAATGATGTATGGTAATTTTTGTAGGACGACTAGAACAGATATCTACTAGCAGATAAAACTCACAGAAATTAGAAAATTTGAGCTGCTTGAATTTCAGTTCAGGAATCTCAATATATGTTGCTGGAATTTTAGGTTTGGTTGCTGGGAATTCAGATTAAGGTTGATTGGAAGTGCTGAGATTTCAGGAAAGAAAGCAAACAAGGGATATGTCTACGAATCTCTCTACGGGATTTTATCAAAACCTAGAAATCATAGCTAGGATTTGAACAAACAAAACTATTGAAATCACATCAATGGGGTTCTAGAAATCACATCTAGAGTTTAGGGATCACTCCTAAAGATATAAGAATCTCTCTTAGAGAAAGAAAACTCTTGAAATCTCAAGTCTTATGAAATGAAAAAATCTACTAAACTTTCAATAAGAATAAAATCCTATTTAATAAGGATTCTCTTTGGTCCTTAATAGACTTAAAACCTCAACCTAATAAAGACAAATAAATGGGAACATTTTTGTTTTCTAACAAGGAAAATTAAACTATTCTTTTTTCTTCATCAATAACTTCATGATGTTTTAGTAATTTATATATCGAGATTCTTAGCTCCACTAAGCTGGGTCATTTCTTGCATAGTTATTAATATCTTTTCTTTTTGAAAAGTTTTTCTACCGTGTTGACATTCTTTTCCATCAAGCAGGGTAAAGACTACAGGACTCAGCTGCAGCTTGGTAATGGTGCTTTATTTGGAGCGAGCTACATTCAGGTATACGTCTAACTTAACCCAGGAAATTTTGTCCTTGTTACAGTTCAATTTCTTAGAAGTTTAGAAGCATATGCTTTTAATTATAATTCATTTATGTTGAATTTTACATTCTTATAATGGCTTTAAGTCATTTATGTTGAATTTTAAATGCTTATAATGTTTTTAAGTCCTAAACTGTTCAGATTTTTATATAGTAGTCGTTGTCCTACTTTTTACAATTCAGTTGTAGAACTAATTATGAAAGAAAAATTTGTAAGAAATTAGAAATTCTGTTTTTCCTTGAATGAAGTTTTCTTAAAGGTTGACTAGTGCAGAGGGATTTAGCAGGCAGCTAACTGGCATATTTAAGACCCTTGCGCAACATTTTGACCTTGAGGGAATATTTAAATAAATAGATTATAGGTAGTTATTCTTTTAAGGTCCAGGCGGTATAAATCATGAGTTTTGGATGTATCACCTTGTTGTTGAGTTGTCTGTTGGTGGACATGCTAGTGAACTTTTGTCAATTTTTTTTTAGCTTTGGTACTTTATTGTTAAAGTAAAACAATTAGAACTTGTTTGTAGTGATTTGAAAAGTTGCAGGGCTGATACTTCCCTCGACCCTATAAAAATATTTCAATAGTAAAAATTTTGATCTGGTGTGTGATTATGGCACTAATGTAGAGAAATGAAGTGTTTATATCAAATTTGTTGCTTGCTTTTGCACCCCAGTGTGAAACAGCAAATATTTATGGTAAAGTACATGGCTGAATTTATGCAAGTTATTCATGATTGGAAAATGATGTTAGTTAAGTAGAGAAATAGGAAGCCTTGTTGATGATTTCAGGAATTTGAATGAAGGCCATGAAATTTTTAATGATAATAAAGAAGTGCAGAAGCTGGTTTGGAGTTTGCTTTGATTTATGATTAGACTTGGTTACTTATAAAGCATTTTCTTCTTTGATCTGTGGAAGCAGACACAACAGCAGTCGATTAAGCATCTTCATTATGAAAAAAAATTGATCAAGAGTCCTTCAAAGACTGCACCTCGAGCTGTGTTAGAATGAAAGAAGTTGGACACCTAGATTGGTGTTCAGTATAAGTTACTAAAATGGTAAGCTTTGGACCATGATACAAATGTGGATGTCGTTCAAATGGAGATGTAAATATGTATGTGGACAATGTTGCTGAAAATTTGAGCATGGCTAACCATAAGGCTGCCTTTTTAGCACTAATGGTGGTCAGTTGGTGAAAGGATGTTAATTAGGACCACATGAGTATGAGAAAGAAGCTTGATATGAAGTAGAATGGAGATGCATATGAACTGCTAAGTTGCCACTGAGGAATTAAAATCTAAAGCCAGTAGAACAGGAAAACCTTTGGAGCTCGGGCTGGATAAGCTTGGGAGAGAGGACTGTTTTCCAGTTGTCTTGGGTAAGAGATAAGTAGAGCCAATATTTGAATGAAGGGTAAGAGCCAATATTTGAATTAAGGGTATCGAAGATGAAGATAATAAACATTTTAACCAGGAATAAGGGGATTAAGAAAGGTTTAACGTGGAGACTTTAGTGATGTTAATGTTTCAGGGGAATTAAACCATGCTGGTGAGGGTTTTACAAGTCATTTGGACGTTGAAGCATATGAATATCAAAGTAAATTAACCAGAATACATAAGATAATCAAATTTGGAAGAAGCCTAGAAATTCTCTTATTATTTGGTGAATTGCTACACAAGGCAAAATGCTAAGAGATGCTGATTGATGTATGGTGTAATGTACTGTTTGGGGACATGCTGAACCTAAGATGATTGAACGTAGGCAAAGTTTTCTCAGTGTAAGCAAGTAATATAGATTCATTTTGCCAGTGTTTTATTCTTTAAATTATGAAATTATAAATATAATGTTGTAATTCCAAGTTCTTGAAATTTCTGGTCAATTCTATTGAACAGAACTGATTAAACTAAAAGTTTAATCACAAACATAGTATGTAGAAGAGCTTGTGTATGCATAATCTACACTAGTTTTATCTTTAGAGATCAGATGTGGAGGTTGGTGGTTGAATTCCAATATGGAGAGATAAAACTCCCATTTGATTTTCAGTCATTAATCTAAGTTGTTAATTTTTTTTATTATTGTGAAATTTTTTCTTTTGCTTCTATCTCTCTCTCGTATGAAATGGCAGTTGAACATATAAGATGTCTCTGGTTGAACATATAAGATGTCTCTTTCTCATTGTTGACAATAAATCTAAATCTTCTTGATGCAGAGTGTGACTCCTCGTTTGTCTTTGGGTGGAGAATTATTTTGGGCTGGTCAGCATCGCAAGTCTGGTATTGGATATGCTGCTCGGTATGAGACAGATGAGCTGGTATTTTAGCTTGGCTTGAATCCTTTATCTCATAACACAACAAATAGTCTATTATTAATCTTACAATAATCTATTACTTATACTTGGCTGTTGTTTCTTTGAAAAAGTTTACTGCGTGTCTCTATGTTTCCCTCCTCTAAATTCCCTGAAGCATTAGGAAAATGTGGTTTCCAAAGTATGGACCTACTTAGGGAAATTGTTCCGACTTGATAGATTTGACACCTGAGGCAGATAAGAACTAGATGCTGATTAAGAGCTTCATTCTTTTAAGTTGCTTGTATTCTGTTGACCATTTACTTGTCAATTTGAATATCTCAATGAAGGAATTCTAGTGTTGCTGCAGTTGTGGTTGTTAGAACTGATAATTGGTAAATAGCTAGATGAACTCTTAGCAACATAGTTCTGTAAACTAAAACTACATCAGTTCATCTGGACATGCCGTGACTATCTATTTTTCTCCATGCTAATTTCTGGCGTTGATTTTTGTTAATGGGTGACAACACGTGCTACTACCTTGTCCTTAGTAGAAAGTAGTTCCCATTCACAAACATCTTCCGTTCTATCCAGCATCTTTTGCTTTCACTTGAAAAACTACTTACCTGCAGGTAGCCACAGGGCAAGTTGCTAGCACTGGAATGGTTGCTTTGAGTTATGTTCAGAAGCTTTCTCAGAAGGTAGTCAAGTTTCTTGAGCTAACTCAGTAAGTAATCTCTATTCTAATCCTACTTTGTTCTCTTAAGGTGTCACTGGCTACAGATTTAATGTACAACTACATGTCAAGAGATGTGACGTCAAGTGTTGGATATGATTATATCCTAAGACAAGTAAGTTTTGTGTTACATGTTCTGCTGTTATATGAAGCATAAATTTGAGAGCATGCTTACATTCACCAATTTAGCAGTTAGTAACCTTAAGAAGATGCAAGTCTACTTAAATAGTCAGTAAGATTCAGTCTACTTAAAATAGTCAATAAGATTGCCTCCTCCAATTTTTGATGTGCTTGATTTTTATATATATTTCTCTTTGAAAATTATTTAGTAACCTTAAGAAGATGCAATTCTACTTAAATAGTCAATATGATTCTGTCTCCTCCAATTTTTGACGTGTTTGATTTATATATATATTTCTCTTTGAAAATTGTTTCCTTAAATAGTCTGTTTAAAAATAGTTTCAGTGTTTCATCATTCACTACTAATTTGCATTTTTTACATTGTATTTAAGTACTGCAAGGGAAGCCTTCGCTCTAGAAAAATTTGTCATAACAGCTAATTGTATAATCCCGTGTATTCTTGCTATAATAGCTAATTTTATAATCCAGTGTACTCGGTATAACTGCAAACGTTTAGGCGACTAGATGGTGGTCTTGTTGTTCAATTAGTAGAACAGAGTCTCTTCCATTAGTTTTGGTCTTTTACTTTATTCATGTTAACTCAGCATCTTCTTTTTTTGTTCTTTGTTTTGTCTTTTCCACTTATGGATAAAAAACTCTTTTCACATGAGCACCACAGGGTTGCAGCCCAACTATAGATAAAAGTATATCGCTTCCTGGTAGAGAATTGACAAATTTCCCACTTTATCGCACCACGAGGGTGTGTTCGATTATTTAAAATTGAAGTTATAACATAATTTCATTGGTAAAGCAGTTCTATTTTGTTCTCACAAGACTGCTCAGAAGTGGAGGGAACAACCAAAAATATAGCTAGGGATTAACTTGACATTTCTTTTCCTGTAGAATCACCAATACCTATCCCAGTCAGCAGTTGTATTTCTTTGCATGTTGTGCTAGTGGACCCTTATGTTTGAGTCAGATGTGTCGGAAAATACTTCCTTTGCTGTTGAGTCAAGTTATATAGGGCAGTAACTGTTTGCCGAGTTGTTGAGCATACATGATGAAATTAGGTTTGCTTTTTTTGAGCAATCATTATCCATGCATATGTATGTTCTGCTACTTTTCCTTTGTGCTGAGGCTTCTGCTTTGTTTATTTGATCCATACACTACTTGTACCCAAAATTTCCCAAAATAGTTTACTAGTGGTTTGCCAATTCAGTTGAATCATCATATCCATAAGTGCTAATCTTGGCTAATCTACATTTTAGGATCTTAAACACTAAAATTGTCTTAAGATAATCTAGAAAAATGCTAACTCTTTGAGACTGTTTCAGGCTCGTCTAAGAGGAAAGATTGATTCCAATGGCTGTGTATCAGCTTTCCTGGAGGAACGCCTAAGTATGGGCCTCATGTTCATCCTCTCTGCAGAAGTAAGTGGTTACTTTTGCCCATCTCTATTAGCCTGAATTGGCTTTCATGCTCGTTCAATTTTAAGTTGTGTTTTTTTGGTGCCATCTTGAGGTAGTAGTTGGCATAACCAAGGATTGCATTTGTCACTCAGCATGGAATCATAAAAATCATGCTAGTTTTTGCCTTTTTCTTTCCTTCTCAACTCATTATTTTAAAAAGTAGTACCACATTGTATTAGTGGACTTCTGCTCACATGGTGTGGAATTTTCTTTTTTTTCTTTTTTCTTTTTGGCAGCAGTACTCAACCAGTTAACCCTTTTGTTCTTGTCCATCCTTTTGGTTTGGTTGATAAATAGTTGTGCATTTATGTTTTGCAGTTAGACCATAGGAAGAAAGACTACAAATTTGGATTTGGGTTGACAGTGGGGTAATTGAGGTGGAGCCTGGAGGTGTTGCCATCAAGTTGGCCATAAGCTTTTTGCTAGCTACCCCACAATTCTTTTGGGTCAAACTTTACCTTTAGCATGAACATCAAAAGATCTCTGTTTGTACCCTTATCCAGCAAACATTATTTGTGGGGCAGAATGAGATGCTCAGACAGTCTTAGCCGCAGTATTCATTTGATTTTGTAGTTGAAGTTTTGTGGTTTCTCTTCTTTGAGATTTGTACGAATGAAAAGTAGGAATGCCTTTCATATTATGCCCTTATTGTTTGTGGAAAGTCATGATAGCCTATAAGGTAAGCTACCAATCAAAGACTAGTTTAGTTAAAATGTGATTAGTCATTCTTGCTAGATTTGGTGAAATCTGATCTGATTTACAGGGAATTCTCAACTAACGTACATTTATGGATATCCCTGCAAATAGTGGGCGTTTTCAATTTACAATGTTTAGTGTTTAGATTTTGCTCCAATTCAACCTCTGGTCGAGTTGTCATGATTTGCTTTTGAAGCATTCAGTCGATTATCATATGTCCAGCGTCGATTACCTCAGTCTCATGAGGCCCCTCAAAATTTCCACTGCCCTTCAATCAATCATCCATTTCTTCTCTATCACATGATAATCTGGTTCCAACAACTCAAATCCGGTAGTCTTATAAAAAGTTATACTCACTTGGCTAAACCAAACTCACGTAGTAGTGTAACATACCATATTCTATTCTCCTACTTTATGGCTTATTCTCTCAAAACATTCAACTTCCCAGCCAGTTAAACCCAATCTCTATAAACTCAAATCCACTGTACCATGACTCTCAAATATAGTGCTTAATATCAAACTAGAAAAGACAAATTGGACACAAATGGCCAAATGAATTGATTTTTCAGTGACAGTCCAGCTGTTGAGTAACCGATAGAATGGCTGTAAACATAAGAAAGTAAGAAGTTTGAACTTGTGGTTCCATGATTTAACCATGTACAATCGTTTAAGTAGGGATACAGATGTACAGCTAGACAATTGCATATGAACTAAACAGGAATGCCTAATCCTTTTGAAGCATAATACCTCATGAAATTTGTAAGAATATATTCCTAAACAATATACAAAAATCCCTTAAATTCTACCTCAAATTCGTGTTAATTCTGTTTTACCATACCAAATTGTCAATCTTGCCAAAACTACAAGGTAGGATCGCCATTACCTTGTTGAAATTAACGGAACTCATCGTGGAAGCCATAGTCATCACCGCCATCCCCTTCATTGAATATTGCATTGTAAAATACATACGGGCTCTCAATCATCTCATACAATGATAGGCGTCCATCTTTATCTGAGTCTGCCTGCATACGATTTTAGACAATAATTTAAGCCATCCAAGAGGTAGAGCTTTAGTAACTTGTGTGGAGTAACGAAATATATCACCCAGGCTCAGCTTGGAGACACAAATTGCGATGGGGCTTCTAAGACAATTTGAAAAGCAAATTG
>JAOTAW010000201.1:6027129-6037509 GCA_025629945.1 Erythroxylum savannarum | reverse complement strand
TCTCAGGTTTTGATAATAAAGAAAAAGAAAGATTGACATGGAGATGAAACCAGGGAGTGATATTAGTACTGCACTGCCAAGGTTAGGTTGTTTTCACTTTCTTGCTTTTGTAATTTGTCAACCTGTAGTACAATTCTTCAAAGTGAACATTTGAGTGTTGGCTAAAGTGTCAAAATCGTTATAATGCTACGAGGAGTTGGTAAGCTGTTGCTTTATGACGTTTTTTTGTACAGTTACTCGGTTCTGACAGTGAAAATCGAACGAATTGAAGCCACAACTGTCTTAAATGTTAAACAAGAGCTATAATAGGGTCGTGGGGTTACTGTTGTCTATTCTCAGGAATCACCAAGTGGTGGTTTTAACCTCTACTGTAAGCATTCAAAATCCAAAACCTTTTTAACTGTTTATATCTCATCTTGGTCTAAATTTGAGAAATGGCTTTTTTGAGTAATTTAGCTGGTGCTGTGGCGTTTTCTTGATTTGAACTTCTGCTTCTTGCTGTTTCAAGAATTTTAGTACATTAGCTGCTCCATATGGTGCTTGATATGTATGGTAATCTCTTTTGTATGGTTAATTGTCAGAACAAAATAGGAAATGACAAAGGCTGTAAAGTTGAGGTTTTTATATGAAGTGAAAGATTGTAGCTTGATCAACCATGGTGGGCCTCAGCTGTTAAAACATCAAATAGGGAAATGGTTTTTCGTTGAATGGTACTTGTTGGAATTTAGGATGGAGCTCTAAGTACTGCTTTCGATTCTTGTAGTCTTCTGGGTTTTTCTTCTTTGCTTGTTTTCCCCATTGTCTCTTTCACATCTCACTATCAAAATTCCAAAACCCTAATTACCAATTTTCACCATTAAATTCACCGCCACAGCATTAATTTCTGCAGTATATTTCCTGTGGCCTTTGAGCAGCCATTTATTGTTTCTCTGAGTTTCAGATATTTACCATGGTCCGACTCAAAGTTTGTTGCCTTTTCATTTAAACAGTAGGACAGCAATACACAAGAGTCCAATTCTCTGAATTCTGGAGTAAATCACCATTGAATTTTTCACATACTCCACTTGGGTTTGGTGGATTTTGTTGGAGATGATCTCTGATTCAGCTTTCTTGGCATTTTCTGGGGTCTGTTTCGTCTCACTTCTTGCTTTCCTAGAGCTCTGACACATCCTGCTTTTCAATAATTCAAGTCTAACATCGGTCCAATTGCTGGTGATAGCAAATTCAAATCCAACTTTCCAGAATCACCAAGAAAATCTAAAGTTTAGGGATTAGCACATAAACCCCAGAGCATTTGGGTAGGTCTTTTTTGGGTGAGTGACTTTTCTGGGTGGTGGATTGAAACAGCGCTAGATGATGGTGGACGAAGTGGGTTGTAGTTCTATGTGGACTAGAGAGCAAGATAAGGCATTTGAGAATGCCCTTGCAACTTATCCTGAAGATGCTTCTGATCGTTGGGATAAAATTGCATCTGATGTACCAGGGAAAACTGTAGAAGAGATCAAACATCACTATGACCTTCTGGTCGATGATGTTAAGCAGATTGGATCTGGTTGTGTGCCTCTGCCAAACTATCATTCTGAAGGTTCGACTAGCCACGGCAGTGATGAAGGAACTGGTACAAAGGGTGGCCAGTCAGGGCATCATAATGGTGACTCGAGCCATGGAAATAAGACTTCAAGGTCAGATCAAGAACGCAGAAAAGGGATTGCTTGGACAGAGGATGAGCACAGGTTACTTATAATTGATCTTTACTGTTTTATTGCTTGATTGTTCTATATTATGTTAATTGGTGGTACATGCAAAGTATCTGAAATTCTCATGTGTTTTGATGATTGTTTACTTTTAAGGAGTAAGGTATCCTCTTATCTGTTGTTTCTGATCGCTTGCTTTTACATTTAGTCACACCCATCATTTGCAATCACTTGAATCTGTTCCTCCATCGTGTAGTTTACTTCTGCAATAACCATCTTTTATGAAATCTGAGCTGTAGCTAAACCAACCATCTGATTGATTCTTTTCATAGCATGAGAAAGCTTTTTGTTACCTTCTGCTAGATCTTCCAGCCATATTTATTTATGGTCAAAGTAATCAGTGTTCGAAACCCTCAGTATCTCAGGACTGGGGATGATCTGAAGTCGGTAAACAAATTTGAACGCGACAAATGAATAATGTCACTGCACGTGCCTTTTGTTGATCTAAAAAGAGAGTTTTAATTAATACATCATACTTTCTATATCTTAGCTTTTCCTGTCTTAGCTTGTGATAAGGAGAATGTCTACTAATTAGCATTAAGAAGTTGTAGCAGCACCACGTGGCCACATTATTCTGCAAATTTACGATGCTTTATTTGATTTCAGTGAGGATCTTGATTCTTTTAGTGATTTTGTTAGTTTGGCAATCTTTAAAACTAGTTCGTTCCGATGTTGGTACTTGGCACTGTTATGGTTGTATGAGTTATTCTACTTTCTCATCTAATTGGTAGGAAAATCATAGCTCTTATTGTGATTTTATGCGACTTAGTAACTGCTTCATAAATCATCGGATTGTTTTCTCAAAATGCCTAACGTATGAAGAATTAGTCGCTAGAGAATAACTGATATCACTTTGGAATCAAGTGATGGGTGTTGCTGGTGACCAGTAGATTGATATTTATATGAATGGACCAATACACTGAGTGGAGCTCTGCTTTCACTAGTCTTTCTATTGATTGGACTAGGGTTAGCGGTTTTTGGTTTTTAATAGCTGCATTTCCTTCCACGTTTCTCTATCATAGTTGTTCTTTGCCACTTATTAATGGTACACCTACCATCAAATGGATAGGTTGTTGCTCCATTGTTACATTTTTTGGTTCGACTGATGGTTTATGCCTCCAGTCTTTTGAAAGATGTTTTGAACAAGTGAATTGATTGTCTTGCTCTTCAGCTTATTTTCGAGAATTATTCCTAGTGCGTCGTTTTACTTTGAATCTTGTATGCTTATAAGCTGTTCAAGAGCCTGGAAATTAAACAAAATAAAATGCTGGCTCTCTGTGGCTCCATTTTAGGTCCCACGGTATTACTGAAGCAGTTTTGATTGCAATTAGTCCTATTAATTAGCTCTGGCTTCTTAAACATAAAAATTCATATTGGTGAAAAAGATAACTGCTTATAGAGGCACATTTCTGGAAGTTTTGGTGGGTGGGTATTCACTGGATGGATGGTTTATGGTTAGATCTAGTTTTTTGTCCAATTTTGGTTTCTATCATAGTTACTTTCAAAATATAATTTATTTAGCAGATAGACTCGACATAATTAGAACTTTGTAACTGGTCCATGTCCTTGTTTGATGACTCCAGTTTTGTTGCTGAGTGTACCACAAAATCCACTGTGGTGTGAACTGTGAATGGTTTATTTCCTTCAACACATTGCTGATCTTTACGTGTTATTTGGATCCACTTTCTTCATTATGCACCATTTTAAGGAAATTCATTACAAAGATCTAGTAATAGTAGATAAAACTACATCTCCTTTAACACATTGTTTTAGATCTTTGATTCCATTCTTCTCCAAGTTTTACTTCTCTAGTTTTTAACTGTAAGGCTTCCTACCATTCTTTAATATGATGGTTGCTACTTTCCTCATTCTGAATGGAATTGAATACTGAACGGTCAATCAAGGGGACCTCTAAACTGTCCAGTCCAATTATCCTTCATGCCTTTACCTCTAGCGACATTATTCAAATGACCGTACTTAAATGGCAGTGCCATTCTAGGTAGCCCTCCGTACCCTGCTCATCGCCTTGCATTGGTTTGTTAATTAGAAATTACCCACCAAGAGAATGGGGGGACAACAATCTAACAGTAAACCTATGACCGGAGTTCTTCTTTGTCATCCCTTACCTTCCACATGCAAGTAGTTTTCTCTTACTATTATGGTTCTCAGCAGCTACATGTCTCTTCTTCAAAAATCCTTGCTTAAATCTCGAATTCATTTAGATTAATATGTTTCTCGAGCTTCTATTTGTCTCCAAATTATATAATCTGTATATCAGATGTGAGCCTAAATTAATAATTGGACTCGACCATCTCGTCAATTGTTTTAAAGCCGTCACCATACTGTAGAATCAAAATAGTAAATTATCCTAAACAAAGCTAAACGATATATAATTAAAATTCTGGACAGGGATGCTCCATCAGAAAGGTTACTTTTTATTTTCTTTAATGCAACACTCAGCACTAATTGAGAAGTTATGTCATTGCATATTCCAGATTTTCTCCTGTGTTCTTGTTTGGTAGGAGTGCTTTAGTAGAGACTAGTTCAGGAGCTTCGTGTGTGAAGTTGGGACAAATGAACTATAACTATTTTACATGAAGTATAAATTGTATGTCCTACTGTACGATTTAATTGGCTTTAATGTTCTATTTCGCACAGAGGTATGCTGCTTAGGAATAGAGTTGCGAGTGGGACTGTGAGTCATCACCTTTGTAAGCTTTTATTGCTGCAACTGCAGATGTCCTCTCCATTGGCAATGGCCAAGATGATACTTAACAACTTTCATTTTACAAAAACCACCGCTTCTGTGTTTGACCTCCATTCAAACTTCTGTGAGAATGTGATTGTGATTAGAACTTTATGGAAATGATCCTATCAGTTTTACAAATTTGGAATTTCTCGGATCTAAAGTCAATTAAAAGTTGTCAGTTCATAAGACTCTTGAAATGTTAGCTTCTCCGATGCATCCTAGTCATCGTACCCTCTCCCTCCCAGCACCTCTTGTTTCATAGTCATTATTTTTTTCACTTACTTTTCTGTGATACGGATAAAGCTTGATCTTGAACCTGTTAGTCTGATACTTCTTGGTAGCATTGGTCTTCATGTTTTATTATGAAAACAGATTATTTCTTCTCGGGTTGGAGAAGTATGGGAAAGGTGATTGGCGAAGTATATCCAGGAACTTTGTGGTAACAAGAACACCTACCCAAGTGGCTAGCCATGCGCAAAAATATTTTATTCGTCTGAACTCGATGAACAAAGACAGGAGGCGTTCCAGCATTCATGATATAACCAGCATTAACAATGGGGATATCTTAAGTCCACAAGGACCGATAACTGGCCATCCAAATGGTTCTGCTGCTGGGGGTTCTTCAGGCAAAACAGCAAAACAAACCTCTCAACACCCAGCTGGTCCACCAGGCATTGGCGTTTATGGTCCCCCAACAATTGGCCAACCAGTAGGTGGTCCCCTTATGTCAGCCGTTGGCACTCCAGTGAATCTTCCTGCACCTGCTCACATGACTTATGGAGTTGGAGCTCCAATTTCTGGAGCATTGCCAGGGGCGGTACCTGGGGTGATTGTTCCTGGTGCATCAATGAACATGGGTCCTATGGCATATCATATGCCTCCAACAACCGCTCAAAGGTAATTAAAATGTACAAAAGGCAGAACAGTATTTGGTCGTTGTAATGCCTGGTCTATAGGTTGTCTAAAGCCTGAATAAGGTTTTGCATATTTGTAAGCACTAGTAGTCCCAACTCATTCATTTGTTATGAATAAGCAATAGGGAAGGGAACTGCATGCATCTGTATAGCCAGCAGCTATTAAATGGCAGAGTACAGTAGGACAATGTTACTAGTTCCTAGTGATAGAAGTAGCCCAGTTCTGGTTTCTCTTTTCATTAACCAAAAGCTGTAAAGAACATGTTTTGATAATGCCAGTATGCATGTGGTTGGCTCATGAAAATTGATGTCATTCATTTTTATGTACTCATCAATTTGGTCTGTTTCTGATCATCTATAGAATTATATATTAGAATAAGCCAAATGCTTAGCAAGTCATGTTATACAATAGCCATACAGTCCACAGTCCACAATAGCCATATAACCAACATAACACAAGCTCTAAGTAAGGAGGAATAGGGACAGAAAATAAGAAGCAACAGCGTTACAGGCTCAGACACCAACAGCTGAAAATCCAAAGACTTAATAACCCCAAAAATTCAAGGTAAGTTCCAACAAACTTTTCAACAGAATGCTTGCTTCATCGCAAGTTTTAGAGACCATTAAGACTTCCCTGATCCAACAAGTGGTTTTATCAATAAAAACATATTTAAGCATACTTTCCTTTCACAAGGCATAAATGCAGCAGATAAAAGGAGCTTCGAAACAACCTCCGTACTCTTTTTGCAAGCAACATTTGGATTATTACTTTAATGGAAACTAACCCTACACTTGTAGGAAAGCATAAGTCAGACCACTTTACTTTACTCCAACAGAGTTATTAACATCTCTAAACCATAAGAAATTTTTTAACAAAGTTTCTACTTTCTTAATAATCTTCTTAGGAAAAATTAATTGAGAACTCCAATGGATATGCAAATTAGAGAGTACAAAGGAGATAAGTTGTACTCGAACAACATAATAAGAGAGAAAGCGATTTTGCCAAGTAGTGATTCTCTTCCTAACTAATTCTATGAAAGGGATATAGTCCCCGAAAGTTGGCTTTTTTGTAGTGATAGGCAAGCCAAGGTATTAGAAAGAAGCTTATTGAACCTAAAAACTTACAATAGCACTAAGTTTGGAAATATTTTGCACAGTAGCAAAAATATAAAGAGTGCTCTTATCAGGATTAAGTTTCAGTCCTGACATCTTGGAAAAATATTTAAAGATGACATTAACAACTTAAGAGAATGCTGGTCAGCTCCATAAAAAAAGCAAAAAGTCACCAACAAAATCTAAGTTAAAGATCCTAAATTGCTTACATTTATAATGGAAGTCGAAGGAATTTGAAGTCTCAATCTTGTGAGATATTAATTTGGTGAGAACTTTCATAGCCATATTGAAGAGGTAAGGAATAAGGGATCCCTTGCCTTAATCCTTGAGCTCCATTAAAATGAAGAGTTTATTCGTCACTAACTAAAACACTAAATGAAGTGGAAGAGATGTAAGCTTTTATCCATTCTATAGGAGTTTTAGAACAGCAAAAGCATAGAGGCTATTGAAGATGAAATTCCAATCTAATCTATTCAAAGCTTTGTAAAAGTTGATATTTAGAGAACAACTCTTGATTGAAGTTTTAATATTATAATCCTTAAAGAATTCTTGAGCAAGAAGAATACTATCACTAATCATAAATCCTTGTACAAAAGCACTCTAACATAAGTTAATAAGGGGCTTAAGTATGTTTTCAATCTCTAAGCCAACAGTTTTGCAATCACCTTATAAATGGCGTTATAACATTAAATTTGTCAGAAGCCATATAAGGAATTAGGATTATTCTTCTTAGGCATAAGGCAAATATAAGTTTTGTTAAACTTTGACAATTTTCTTGCTCTTGAAGAACTCTTGTATTGTTTCCACCAAATTCACCAGTTAAATGTCAGGTGCTTTGAAAAAAGAGAGCATTGAATCCATCAAAATTAGGAGATTTATGAGGGTTGAGGCTAAAGAGGGTTGACTTGATATCCATGGAGGAGAAAGGACTAGTTAGATAATATGACATTACAACACCTAAGCTATATAAGTGAAATTCCTTACCACTGTATAAGATTTACACTTGCCAGGTTCACCAACTAGGGATTTAAAATAATTAAATGTGAGAGCTTGGATAGATTCCTAATCCATGCATATGTTCCTATCATGATAAAAAAGGGAGTTAATTATGTTGCGATTCCTACAAGACAAAGTTGAGATATAAAAAAAAGTGATGTTGGTATCACCATTCTTAAGCCAAAGGATCCTCACCTTTGGCTTCAGTAATGAATTGTGTATTGATAGTGCATGAGAGTAATCCTTAAAAGTAGATTGATATTGATCCCTTAGCCAATTAGTTAAAGGGTCTTTATAACATTCAACCTGCCAATGTTTTAACGTCTCCTTATAAATCTTAATTTGCAACCGAGATGACAATTTTTTACCCAACCTGACCCAAAGTCAATAGGAAGTTCTTTTCTTAATTAGGCTTCAGGCCGAGCTTAGGCTCAAGCAGCCAGCTAAAAGTCTTAAAATTTTTAAGTAAAATGATGTCATTTTTAATTTTTAAATTAAAAAATTAATCAGATCAGGAGTTTGACTATAGAAAGTATGAGCCTGATTCAGCCCATTACCAAGATTGCAACTTACTGTCAATAGAGACTTCTATTAATAGCTTTAAGCTCTTCCATAATGACTTTTAACTTAAGTATTAGCTAAAGGCTTTGTAACCTACAACCTCCTTCTTTAAACACGTTCTCACTACCAATTCAAAGTCATTTTCCTTAAAGTGAAAGGAGGCTTTAATAAAGGGTATATTTCCAAGGTGAAGCACCTTAATACGTGAGTGATCAAAACATAAGGGAGCTCCAAAATAGGCAAATTAACTAGAAAATTACTCAACCACAAGTTATTTACTAGAGCTCTATTCAACTTTCTCTTAAAAAACCAATGACCATATTGTTTAATGTTTATTGCGTCATTTGAAGAGCTAATCCATACAATTTAAATCTGAGACCCCCAATTGATCAACAACTAGACTAAGCTCTCCAGTGAGAGATTTATGAGTTTGCTTACCATCTTTCACCTCATAAAGGTATAGAATACAATTTAAATTGCCAATCAATAACTAAGGAACTTGAATATCAACATGTAATAACCTCAATTCATTCCATAGTTGAGTCCTTTGGAAAGAGAAATTTGCTACATAAATGATAGAGACTATGATGGTGAGGAGCACTAAGCTAAAAAATATGAAAGGTGACTCATCTGATCAGACATGAATAAACAGGACACCTGAATTAATTCAGGTTAGTAGGTTACTAAAATCTATCCATTATAATGGTTTGAGAGGTTTGAAAAACCCTCCACTTATCTCTCAATAAAAGCAAGATATCAGTAAGCTTATTCCCTTTTATTATGGTTTCCAAACTACTTAATATAATCAAAAAAAAATTAAAAACAAAATCCTTAACTGCTTGTTGTTTGAGAGGACTATTGAGTCTTTCAAACTATAAAAGACATCAAGCTAAGATAGCAAGAAAGTATCCATTTGTAGCTTCCTCTTACTATGCTTCTTTATAACTTCCTCTTAGTACCATTAGAAGATTCCAATATGAAGCCTTCATTAGATAGGCTAGACTTGTTCCCAAATTCTAATGGTGAAGATTTGAGGGAAAATCCTCTTAGAGATTCTGATCTAACTCAACTGAGACTCTAGTGGATCATAGATATTTCCTAATTCTAAATTTTCAATGCTATTAACTTGTTTGGTATCAATAAGGATTTAGTCCCCTTTTATAGAGAAGTAGAGACCTTACCATCTATATGATCAATCCCTTAACCCTTGAAAGCTATCTCTCCATTGGAATTAAAGCAATCTGAAGATACCTGAACTTGTTAAATAATTAGATTTTCCTTATAATGGAATATAGTGTCCTCCTACATTCTATTAGCTCTGTACATTCTTTATTTCTAAACAATTTTCTAGTAGGCTTTTAATGCTTGCGGTCTTTAGAAAGTTTTCAAGTATAGGAAAGTTGAATTTTGAAGGTCATTAGCTCTCCATAACCCGAGAACCTCATTATAATAAATGTGTCCAAAAGTGCAGCATCCCTTTTCACCTCTAAACATACTCGTACGCATTTGATTCTGTCAAAGCTTCGTAATTTGGAAATTAAGAATAAGAGATCTTCCTAAAGCACTAGCCAGGTATCTCAACCCCGAGATTGTCCAATATTCCAATGGAATATTGCATAAATTAACCCACAATGGAATAAACTCAACACAACTCTTGTCTAAACTCTTCCCTAGACACCATTTTTGTAGAAGCAGAGACTTGCTTGCAATAATCCAAGGCCCTGGCTCCAAAAAGGTAAGCATATTCACATCACTGGAGAATTTGAAGATAAAAGTGTCATATGTAATAAGAAAAATTTTCTCTAGACCTAATTTTTCCCATTTTGACATAGCTTAGGGCTACATTTGAGGAAATAATTGTCGTTTCTCTAAGAAAAAACTGAATAGGGATGAAGATCAACAAGTTGCCCCAGTTTGTAAGACCTCCAATAAAGGAGAAATGGTTCCTTCAGGCTTAAAAGAGGGAAAGTGTTATGAACAACTGACCAAGACATTATAGACAATAAGAAGAAGCTAGAATCAACATTGAAAAGGTTACATATCAATAAATAACCAAATATGCATTGTATCACTAACGGCTGTAACAACGCGATGACAAGAGATGACATGTGTCCTTATCCAGAAACTTTTTATACTAGTATTAGTAGCTGTTGTAACAGAATTATAGAATCAATAAAAGATCACAAGTATGTGAGAGTTAGAATTTTCACAACATTTGACATCATAGCGGACAAACCTTGGCGAGACTCAATGGCAGAAAATACATAAGGTGCGGAAGTATATCGCTTGGAAG
>JAOTAW010000201.1:6005371-6023429 GCA_025629945.1 Erythroxylum savannarum | reverse complement strand
ATTAAATTAATATGATTTTTGAAAAATGGAAAAAAATAATAAATAATAATAAAAATAATAATCAAAACGTCGCGGAAGACATTTTGCGACATTTTTAGAAACGTCGCAGAATGTCTTTAGCGACGTTTCCAAAAAAACGTCGCAGATTCCTTTACATTCTGCGACGTTTTAAAAACGTTGCGAATTGTCCAAACTTTTAGTGACGTTTTTATAAACGTCACGGAATGTCGGTATTTTTTGTGACGTTTTACGTAAAACGTCGCAAAAACCTTTTGTCTACACCACATTTCATGATGTTTTTTGTGACGTTTTTTAAAACGTCGCAGAATACATTCTACGACGTTTTTAGACATTCTGTGACGTTTTAAAAACGTCGCAAAATGCCTTATTTTCTTGTAGTGTAGTCACGTATGTTAGTGACAGTAGTCAACCTTAACTTAGGATCAATTATGTAAAGCTAGAGTTAGTTGCTGATTTGTTGGTCATACAATCATGCTGCAAACTTTTAGGAGTTTTAGTTGAATTAGAGTCTTATTTAAATGGTATTCAAGAGAAGTTCTTGTGTCAGTTTCTAAATTTATCAATAAAATTTCGTTTTCCTTTACTTTTCTTGTTTGTTCTTATTCTTTTAAGCTTCCAATTAGTATCAGAGTCGGGTTTGAAAATCCCTTCTGAACACATTCAAATGGCTATAAATGAAAACTTTGTCTAACCTTCAATCCCTCGCTTTGATGGGCATTACTATGATTAATAGAGCATGTTGATGGAGAAATTCCTAAGGTCGAAGGAGTACTAAACCGTTGTGGAGTTTGGAGTTCTTAAGCTAGCTACAGGTAATTCACAAAAGACTGAAGTAGATAGCTTGAAGTTGAAGGATTTAAACGCCAAAATTATTTTTTCTGGGAAGTTGATGAAATTGTGCTTGAAACTATTTTGCATAAGGAGATGTCAAAATAGATTTGGGATTTTCTAAAGAAGACATACCAGGGGAGTGCTAGAGCCAATGAAACTATAGGAATCAGTTTCAGATTACTTCTCTACGACTATGGTGATTACAAACAAGCTCAAAATCTATGGTGAAAAAATTGAAGACATTACCATTATCGAAAAGGAACTGAGATCCTTGATAACAAAATTCAATTTTGTTGTCACAGCCATAAAAGAGTCACGTGATCTGGATGAGATGACGATTGATGAGTTGCAAAACTCATTGCATATCCATGAATATTATGAGTACTAACTGAAACATTACAGATAGGAAGAAGAAGTTGGAAACGACATCGAAAGGTTACGTATTAATAAATAACCAAATACGCATTGTATCGATAACGACTATAACAACCCGACCAAAGGAGAAGACAAGTGTCCTTATCTAGGAACTTCTTGTAACGTTATTAGTAGCAGTTGTAACGAAATTTTATGGAATCAATGAAAGATTACGAATGAAATTGTCTTCGTACTCTCTCTCTTTAAATTGTTGACGTTTTAGAATGTGATACAGGAAGAGTGTGTGAGAGTTAGAATTTTCACAGCATCTGGAATTAGAGCAAACGAACCTTGGTGAGATTCAATCACATAAATACATGAAGAGCGGAAGTACATCACTTGGAAGAAAGCAAGAATAATCTACTGGAAGCCCAAACGCGACACGAGAAAGAGATTAGTGACATCAAATCGATGTTCTGATAACTCATGGAAATGATGGGAAGAGAAGATACTGAAGCCACCATGAGAAATCTGATGGAGGACATTATATTATATCGATGAAGGTCAACAAAATTGAATTTCCGACGTTTAATGGAATAAAGGTAAGACACTGGAGCTATCAATGTGAGCAAATTTTCATAATGGATCACACATTTGAAGAAATGAAGACGAGGATAACTTTGTTGCGTATGGAAGGCATAGTACAAGAGTGGCACCAACTCGTGATTAGAAATCTAAAGGAAGGCGAAGCGATGAAGTGGGAAGAACTTTTAACCATGCTACGATAGAGGTTTGACGAGGATATACTTGAGGATCTTATAGGTGACCTGAAGAAGTTAAAACAAGAAGGATCAGTGTTAGACTAATGTAATTTATTTGATAGATATTCAAGCAAGCTCTTATTGCCCGAAGATTTCTTAGTAGGGGTCTTGAAAGGTCTAAGACTTGAACTGGAACCTACGGTTAAAATGACAAATCCTCAAATGCTCCATCAAGCGTACACCCTAGCACGTAAGCAGGAAGCGATCGTAGCAGCTAGTATCTTGGTATACTTCAAAAAAGGAACTAAATTTGGAGGCCCAATAGAGGGAGAGGTGATACCCATATATAAAAGGATAAGCCACACAATAAAGGTTCCATTCGGACCCCTTTTAAAGGTCAAGTTATTACCCACACTAGGGAACTAAGGGATTAGCAACAAACCCAACAACTATAGAAACTCGTAAGGGACAAGAACAATGAGCAGTAAGGAGTTTGAGGAAAAGAGGGCTAAGGGTTTATGCTTCTGGTGTGATGAGAAGTACTCTCCAAGGCACCGTTGCAAGGAGAAACAATTTCAATTATACATGATGGAAGATGACAAAGCCATTGAAGATGAACCTACAAGCGAGGAGTCAAAAGATAGAGCAACCTTCAATCCCCAACATCTCACTCGAAGCAATGTAGGGATTAAAAGACCAGACGAAATATAAACAACTAAAAATCATAGGGAGTCATCAAATGAAGCCCCTACACATCCTCATTGATAGCAGGAGTACCCACAATTTTTTAGATGAAAAAATGACCTAAAAAAGGAGCATAGAGGTAATGGACATAACTCCTTTGAGTATTACTATAGGAGTTGGCCTTAAACGGGGTTTTAGACAAGTATGTAAGAATTTTATATGAAAAATGCAAGGGCTATAGTTCTCTACGGACGTGTTGATCATCAAGTTTGGAGGTAGTGACATGGTTTTAAGGGTTTAGTGGTTGATTACTCTTAACGATGTATTGTGTAACTTCAAAATGTGCACTATGGAATTTCAATAGGAGGGCAAGATGGAAAGACTAATAGGTAACCCAGAAGAGCAAGCTAGGGAAATTTCAGGTAAAAGCCTTCATAAACTCATTAGAAATTCCAACAAAAGTACTTTGTTCATGCTACGTCTATCATACCCGATACAATTCCACATGCAACATCTTATGTTAGAAGGCAATTCTAATACCCAAGAAGAGATAGAAAATTTGTTAGCAAAGTTTGGAGAAGTCTTTAAATAATCGAAGCAATTACTACCAAAAAGAGTATATGACAACATCATCCTTCCCAAGGCTAGAGTGAAGACTATAAACATAATTCCTTCTCGATACTCTAGAGTACAGAAGGATGCTATCAAGAAGTCAGTGTAGGAGTTGATGGAGCAGGGCTTCATCAACAGAATTGTCAGTCTCTACATATCCTCAATAATCCTCCTCAAAAAGAAGGATAATACTTGGAGAATGTGTATTGATTACCGAGAATTAAACAAATACACTATAAAGAGTGAATTTCCTATTCTGTTGATAGAAGAGCTACTGGAAGAATTGAGGGGCTCAAGTTGGTATTCCAAGTTAGACTTAAGGTCTGGGTATCACCAAATTTGAATGAAGGAAGAAGATGTGTCGAAGATAGCATTCCAAACATACAAGGCCCATTTCGAATTCTTGGTGATGTCTTTCGGGCTTACAAACGCCCCCTTCCAGCTTCCAGAGCCATATGAATGACATTTTTGAGCCTTACATGTGTAAATTTTATGTTTGTCTTGTTTGATGATCTTCTTATTTACAGTATCAATTTCCAGTAACACATGGAGCACTTGCGACAAATTCTAGGAGTGTTATAACAATAACAATTTTTCATCAAGGGAAGTAAGTACACTTTTGGAGCAAGACAACTGGAGTATCTGGGACGTTCATTTCGGAGAGAGAAGTATCTATAGATATTTGAAAGGTGGAAACCATCCAATAATGGCCATAACCTCAAAAAATGAACTTCAAGGATTTTAGGGAATAACAGGATACTACAGAAGATTCATAAAACATTACAAAATTATTGCTAAACCATTGATTGCATTATTAATGAAGTAGGAGGCAGGAAGATAGGAATGGAGATAGGAGCATCAAAAGGCATTCGTACAACTCAAAGGAACATTAACAAAGGCCCTAATCCTAGCATTACTTAACATCGCAAGCCCTTCACAGTTGAGGCAAACACATGTAACAAGGGGATAAGGTCTATGATTCAACAAGATGGGTATCCCATAACATTTTTTAAGTAAAGTGCTAACACCAAAACACCAGGGACTCTCCACCTATGACAAGGAATTCCTTGCCATAATTAAAGCAGTGAAGTAATGGCATCACTAAGTGAACGGGAGGTTCTTCAGAGTGTAGACGGACCATCGAAGTTTGACATATCTCCTTGCGCAACAAATCTCGATTCCATTCTAGCAAAATTGGCTTCCAAAACTGATTGGATATGACTTCGAAGGAACATATAGAAGCAAGAAGGAAAATTTGTCGCCGGATGTTGTATCCAGAATCTCAAGCCAACAGTTATTAACAATGTCAGTGTCTTACATACAGGAACACTGTTAAAGGCAAAATAATGAATGGAAAGATGGATTGCTAAGATGGAAGAGAAAGATTGTGGTTAGCTACAATAAAGAACTTTGAAGGAAAATTATAACATTTACATACAATAGCCCTTAAGGGGGATACTTAGGTGTAACAATGATCATAAAAAATATACAGAACTTATTTCATTGGTAGCAATTGATCAAGGATTTAAGGAACCATATGAAAAATTGTGTTACTTCTCAACGAAGCAAGCACGACCATGTTACGTATTCGAGATTAATCCAACCCCTTTCGGTGCTCGAAGGATGTTGTCGAGAAATAACTATGGACTTCATAAAGGGATTACCATCTTCTAGAGGAAAATCATCCATCTTTGTAGTAGTGGATTGACTCAGCAAATATGGACACCCCATAGTCATCAAACATCCCTACATAACTCAAGATATCGTACAAGTGTTCATGGACTATGTGTTCAAGTTATATGGAATGCCAAAAACAATAATAAGTGATAAGGACCCTCTCTTTTCAAGCAGATTTTGGCAGGAGCATGTAAAACTGAAACTATCAACCACTTTTTATCCACAGAACGACAGGTAGACAGAGGTCTTAAATAAGATGTTAGTAACATGCCTGCGATGCTTTTGTAATAACATGCCACAGAAATGGGTAAGTTGGTTAGCTATAGTGGAATGGGGGTATAATACAATGTACCACGCGATAATTAACACTATTCCATTTGAAATTTTCTACAGGCACCCACCACCACTATATATACCCTACATCATCAGAGATTCTAGCCACGCTCTTATTGACCAAGCGTCATAGGAGAGGGAGCCAGTGCTTCAAATTGTAAAATTTATCTTAAATGGAACATGATAGAGGATGAAGTTATAAGCAGATATGAAGAGGTCAAAAAAGGAGTTTAAAGAAGGGTAGTGGGTTTATATGAAGTTACAACCGTATAGACAACACTTTTTACATAGAAGAAATAACCAGAACCTAGCACCTCTCTACTATGGACCTTATTAGATTGTCACGGAAATCAACAAGGTGACCTATACATTGAAATTACCAGATCATTCATCTTACTTTTCATGTTTCACAACTGAAGAAGTTTGTTTAGAAAATATAACCATGACAACTTAATTACCATCCATTATAACCAACATTGAGAAAACTTTGGCAGCAGTCTGGGGTAGAAGAATGATCAAGTGCCACAACCGAGCTGTCATATAATTACTAGTGTAATGGCAAGGAGAACCTATGGATGAAGCCATATAGGAAACTATATTCGAGCTATAAAAGAGATTTTCGGAAGTTAATTTATCGGACAAGATAGTTTTTAAAGAAAGAGGGGATTACATACATAAAGAAGAAGTTGGAAATGACATCGAAAGGTTACATATTAGTAAATAACCAAATACATATCATATCGATAACGGCTGTAACGACCTGATGATTGAAGAAGACACTTGTCCTTATCCAGAAACTTCTTGTATTGTTATTAGCAGCCATTGTAATGGAATTATGGAATCAATGAAATATTATGAACGAAATTGTCACTTACTCTCTCTCTCTCTCTCTTTTTCCCTATAAATTTTTGACATTTTAGAACATCAAATAAGAAGGGTGTGTGTGATATCGATGCATTCATAGGGAAAACCTAAGCAAGGAGGGGAGAAAAAGTGGTTGAGAGACATATATGGGAGGTAGATAGCAGCTACTTGCAAAGAGGAGTATTTTATTTTTAGTAGGATTTTATTATTTCCTTATTATTTTTGCACTAGTTTATGTTATTATTATGTTAATAAAAAGCCTGAATAGGAGTCCTTCTAGGAGTCCTAATCTGGGTGAAACTTTTATGTTTCTCTGCCATATAAAGCTATTACATTATACAATAAATCAAGCAGCACATTATCACTAAAATTCTTAGATTTTAGCGAGCCTTGTCCCTTGACAGAGTTGGTTGTCACTCTTCTTCAAAATAGGTTATTTGAAGAAAGGCACCAACATTCGTAAAGGAAAGGGACAGATTGGAGAGATCTCCTGATCAGCCGATCATAGATGAGATCTTATATGCGAGCTCATAACATATTGGTATTAGAGCTGCATCTATAAAGGAATCAGGGCACTCTGCTGCTGACCAGATAGCAACTTCCAGGGCTAGTGAGTAGTGGATACGAGCGTTAGAAGAAGGGCAACAAAGAATTTAGGTGTAAATAAAGGAGTTTATGTGTATGTTCAATAGTGTAGGAGGAGGTGAATGGCCAGTTTAAGTCCCCCCATCACTGAAGGAAGAAGGGAACACTGAAGTAGGGACTGTGCCTAAATTCTTTAGGATGGAATTTTCCACCTAAGATGGTTCAGAAGACCCCATAATCTGGCTCCAGCGATATGAAAAAATCTTTTTGGCCTAAAAGACTAGTGAAGAGGAGATGGTGCAGTTAGCTACATTCCATCTAACGGGTGAAGTGCGACTATGGGTCTATCAACTCAGGCAAGAGGAACCAAATATGGATTGGATAATTTAATAAAAACCACTGCATTAAGAGGTTTGGTGGTCACATCAGTGCTAACCCAGTAAAAGACTTAGCAAATTTAAAGCAGATGAGAATGATGGAAGAATACCAACGCCAGTTTTAGTTGTTGCTTCCCCAGATTACAGGGTTACCCCGAGACATGTAAGTAAGTCTATTTATAACGAGATTAGTTGAAGCTCTTTGAATTGATGTAGAAATTTAGTACCCAACTAACTTAAGAGTAGCCATGAACTTGGCTTGTCAATATAAGAGGAAGATGAATCTGACACAATGAGGAAAATGTTAAATTAATTGGCCCTTTTATAAACTGACAACTAGCTCCTCCACAGTGGCCCCTATGACTAGTAAAAGGGCCTCAATAGCAAAATCAGTAGTGCGTAGCATTAGAAGTGTGACTTCCCCCACCATAAGGAAGTTAAATAGAGCACAGATGGTAGGAAGGCAAGAAAAAGGGTCGTGTTATAATTGCAATGAGTTGTATGTGATGGGGCACGAGTAAAAACGACAGTGTTAGACTGAAGTGGTGGATGAACATGATGAAATTGAGGAGGAAGAATGAGTGGAGGCAAAATTCTTTTTACATATATTAACGGGAGCAAACAAATCCCAAACGATGTAAGTTAAGGCGAAACTCGAAGGATGGCCCCTCCTAGTGTTAGTAGATTCAGGAAGCACTCATAACTTCTTAGGGGAAGGTGCAACATAACAGTTGGGTATTACTATTCGACACAAAGCAAGAATGAGTATCTCAGTCGCAAATAGGGAGAAGGTACCGAGCCAAGGAATTTGTGAGGGGGTAACTTTTTCCATTGATAATAACTGCTTTACTATTGATTTATATGTAATTACTTTGACTAGTTTTGATATGGTTTTATGGGTTAAATGGTTACAAACACTTGGCCCCACTATATGGAATTTTTTAGCACTAACCATGAATTTCAAGACAGAAGGGAGGAAAATTTAGTAGCAGGGATAACAACAAACAAAGGGGATGAAACTACACCTCATAAAAGCAGAATCATTAGTGATCGGAAAATTAGAACCCCTGATAGCTGAATATGAAGATATTTTCCAAAAGCCAACTGCATTACCACCTATCTGAGTATGTGACCATAAAATCACCGTATTACCTAGGATAGGACCAGTGGTGGTTAGACCATAATGTTACCCATATTTATAGAAGGAGGAGATAGAAAAATAGTGTGCATAAATCTTGGGCAGGGGATCATACGACCAAGCAGATCCCTTTACTCTTGACGAGAACTATTAAAACAAAAGAAGAAGGGAACTTGGCGATTCTCGACTATCAAGAATAAAATGAAAAAACAATAAAAGATAAGTTTCCCATCCCAATGGTTGAAGAGTTGTTTGATGAACTATATAGGGCTAAATGCTTTACCAAGTTAGACCTAAAATTTAGGTACCATTAGATATGGATGCATAGGGAGAATGTAGAGAAGACAATTTTTTGAACCCACCATGGCCATTTTGAATCCCTTGTTATACCGTTCGATCTCACAAATGTCCATCCACTTTTCAGGCATTAATAAACGAGGTATTCTCGTCCTTCCTACGTGTTGTATTTAATTTGTTGCAATCTCACCACCTTTTTTTGAAAAGATTTAAATGCACTTTTAAGGGCACCCAAGTGGCATATTTAGGCCATATCATTCATGATGCAGGAGTTTCAGCAAACTCAAGCAAGGTTCAATATGTGTTAGATTGGCCCTTTCATAATCCACCAAGGAACTACGAGGATTCCTTTGCTTTGCTGGGTATTACAAAAATTTATTAAATACTATGGTCAAGTGGCAACCTCCCTTACTATCCTTCTAAAGAAGAATTCTTTTCAATGGATGAATCAAACAACAACAACATTCTCAACCTTGACTATGAGGTAACAAGTATTCCTAATATAGACTTTGGACATGTCTCACAGTTTGTTTTGTTTGCAGACTATGATCCAATCTTATTTGAAGAGGTCATGAAAAAAAAGAAATGGTAGGAGCAAATGGTTGACGAGATAAAAGTTATTGAGAAAAATGAAACATAGGAGATGGTTGATTTGTCTAAAGGAGAAAAGGCTATTTATAAAACCAAAATTAAACCTAATGGAGAAGTAGATAAATATAAAGGTCATTTAGTGGTGAAGGTTATAAACAAGAATATGGATTGACTATAATAATGTCCTTACATAGGTAGAAAGATTGCATACTGTCTGGATGGTGATTACACTGGCATCTTAAAATTCTAATTTATCAATTTGGTGTGAAATCAACCTTTCTACATGGTGAGCTTAAGGAGTAGGTACTTGTAGAACAACCTTTTAGTTTTTTTAAGTCTAGAGAAGAAAATAAATTTTATATATTTAAATGGGCTCTTTATAGATTAAAGCAAGCCCTTAGAGCTTGGTATAGTCGAATAGATTCATACTTCTTGAAGGAAGGTTTTCTTGAAATATCCATATGAACATACACTATATGAAGCATGATGGTGATAGAATGATGATTATATGTTTGTATATAGACGATTTGATGTTTACGGGAAATAATTTAGAGAAGTTGAACAGTTTTAAGTAACCCATGGAGAAAGAATGTGATATGATAGATTTGTGGATGCTTCATCATTTCCTTAGTTTGGAGGTATGTTAATGCGGTGCTGGATAGATTTCAGATGGGAGACTGCAATTATATTACAACAACAATAGAGAAAAGTTCAAAGCTAGTGAAGAATCCTAGCGGGAAATCTGTAAACAGTTTGTTGTTCAAGCAAATTGTAGAAAGTTTGATGTATATTATAGCTTCAAGTCTAGGCATAATGCATATTGTAGGCATTATCAGCAGATATACGGACAAGCTCATGCGACATCATCTACTTGCAACGAAAAGAATTCTAAGATATCTCAAAGGAACAACCAATTATGGTTTGTTTTATAGGAAAAGAGATTAAAGCAAGTTGACTGGGTTTGTAGATAGTGATTTTGCTGGAGATTTAGATGATAGAAAAACTACAACAGGCTATGTTTTCAAGTTGAGTTCTGGCACACTTGCTTGGAGTTTTAAAAAGCAAGCTATAGTTACCCTTTCTTCCACTGAAGCAGAGTATGTAGTAGCAACTTTATGTGCTTGTCAAGTTGTTTGGATACGAAGGATAGTAGCAGGAGTGAAGATTGAGCTAAACAACTCTGCCATTAAACTCTCCAAAAATCGTGTGTTCTATGGTATAAACAAACATATTCAAGTAACGTTTCATTTTTTGTGAGAGTTAGTTTAGGGAGGAGAGATGGAGCGAAATCAAAGCAAAACTATAGACTCGGCAGTAGATAGCTTCATCAAACCTATCAAGCCAGCATCGTTCTTCAAGTTAAGTGCAGTAAGTTAGATTGGGATGAAGGAAGGGGTATTGGTATTTCTCTAAACTGAACCTGTTTTGATTTAAGGGAAGGAATGTTAGTAGATTATTTTGGATTTTTTTAGAAGTCAGATATTGGCCACGTATGTTAGTGATAGTAGTCTACCTTAACTTTAAAAACAGTTATGTGAAAGTGAAGTCAGTTTCTGAAGTAGTCATGCAATCATGCTGCAAAATTTTAGGAGTTTTAGTCGAATTAAAATTCCTATTAAAATGGTATTCAGCAGATATCCTTGTACCAGTTTCCAAATCTATGGTAAAATTCATTTTCCCTCATTTTCATTGTCTGCGCTTATTCTTTCAAGATTACATGATAAACCTCATACGCCGTATATTTGCTTCAATAATTTAGTTTCCTAGTAATATCCAAAAATCAGAGCTTTCAAGAACAACATAACCGTAATCGCAGACACTTGGATTCATAGTGGTTATGTTTGGTAGCTGCAATCATTACTTCTATTAAATGTGAGTATATGCCTCGTGAATCAGAACCCGTGTGTTTTCCCAAGCTGGTAGGATCTTAGCGACTGAAAAAATGAATAGCCGTTTGAATCAATTATCTGTTCATGATTATTTTTTTTATGAAAGGTAAATATATTGAATCAAAAATATGTACACGGTCCTTGGGGCATACCTCGACCAAAGTTTGTAATCATAACATCAATATCATCTATACATCCAAAATATCAAAAGGTAATTAGTTCCGTGGGGTACAACCTATATAAGATCTTATACATTATAGTTTTTATCTTAGAAACTGCATCACAACTTGTAACAGAAGCAAAATCTAACTGAATAGCATTCCTGGTCTTCCATACCGTGTATATGGTACACATAAATGCCAGTTGTGCGGCTTTGCTTCTAAGATACACTCCAGTGTAATCTTTCTGAATCCATTTGATGGAACTAGATAACGTAGACATGGCTCGTGTCAATCCCAGCCATCCCCGGATAGCATTCCAAACTTCACCTGTAAAAGTACACTTAAGAACAAATGGTCAACATTTTCTGGTTCAGCATTACAAAATCTGTGGGTTTGGTCTATCTCCAAAAATAGCAAGTTATCCTTTGTTAGCAGTCTATTTCGAAGACTAAGCCATGCAATGAAAGAGTATTTTGGTGGTATGTATTGTTTCCAGATAAATGACATCCATGGTCGTCTAGTGTACTTGACTCGCAGTAGCTCATAGACTTTCTGTGAAGATAAGGTTCCATTAATACATAATTTCTGCATCCCATATACTACCTCCCTATAGCCACCCAACTTATCCACCAAAGTATTTCAGATCAGTACCAATCTCTTCAGTAGGGGTCTTGGGTGTGAGGTTTCCAATCCCATATTGATAGGCCTCTCAAGTATATTTCATGAATCCATCTCACCCACAAAGAATCAACTTCAGCATAGATATTCCACAACACTTTAGACAAAAGTGTCGAATTCCATAATTTACAGTTTTTCAATCCCAATCCACCCTCCTCTCTTGATACACAAATATTGTCCCATGCCACCCTAAAATGTTTACCACCCCATAAAAACAACCTACATATGGAGGTTATCCTCTCAAGGATAGTTGTTGGAATGGGAAAAGCCTGGAGCCAAAAGGATAGTACCCCTTAAATGACATAATTAATCAATTCAATTCTACTTACATATGAGAGAGTCTTACCATTCTATGTATTGATATAAGCTTCTACGGATTCAATTAGTAAAGAAAATTAGGCCACCGAGACCTTCATAGGTGCCAAAGGGACCCTCAGATATCGAACAAGAAACTCACCCATTAGATATTCTACCATCTACAAAATGTCCGCCCTATCTCGTCCATAAACCCCAGCTAAGTAAATACTGAATTTTGAAGAATTCACCCTCAACCCTGCCACCTCTTTCAGTTCATTCAACACATCCACTAATATACGGATAGAAGTAAAATCACCTTTAGAGAATAACATGAGATCATCTGCAAATGCAAAATAAGTGATGCCAAGTTGTTGATATTTCAGGTGGAAGTGAAAAAGGGAGTTGGCGGTTCTCACTTTTAGCAATGTTGAAAGGTACTCCAAACAAAGCAAGAAAAGTGTAGGTGACATGGGATCACCTTGTCTCAATCCCCGTCGACCTTTGAACATACCATGTAGTGTGCCATTGAGCGAAATCGAGAAGGATGTAGTTGTTACGTATTCCATAATCCATCGTACAAACTTAATAGGGAAGCCTAACCTTTTCATCATATCTTCAAGAAAGTCCCATGATACCGTGTCATAAGCTTTTTTGATGTCAAATTTTATCATGCACTATGGGGAGATACGTTTTCTAGTGTAACCCCCGAACAAGTTCCTACATTAGAAAAATATTATCTAGCATACTTCTACCTAGCATAAATGCAGCTTGAGCTGGGTCTAATTTCCCACAACCAAAGCCATACGCTCCGTCAATATTTTTGTGATCACCTTATACACAACATTCATACAAGCTATCGGTCTGAAATCTATTACTCTCGGTACTGCCTTCTTCTTTGGGATGAGTGTGATGACAGTATGATTTAACTGTTTAGACATCCAATCGGTAGTGAAAAATTCCTTCACAGCTAAAGTCACTTCTAATCCAACCCTATCCCAATGTTTCTTAAAGAAGGCAGACGTATATCCATCGGACCCTAGAGCTTTGTCATTGCCTATATCAAACATAGCCCGCTTGATCCCTCATCCATAATCGGGGCAATCAGTGTTTTATGTGTCTCCACATCCAAAACCAAACCATTTCTTACCGTATTTAAGTCTAATCTGTTCAGAGGGGTTGAAGTGCCAAGAAGCCCTTTATAATAACGTACAACAGAATTTGCCACTTCTTCCAATGATGTAGTCACAGATCCATCCTCCTCGATGAGATGAGAAATAACATTCTACCTTCCTCTCTTACGAGCTATTGCATGGAAATACCTCGTACTTCTATCACCTCTATAAGATGCTTACATTTAGCCTTTTACTGAAAGAATCTCTCTGCATCTAGCAAAAATCCATCTTGCTTCCTCTTGATATTAGCCTCATATTTCAGCGCTACATCATCAGGCCTATTGAGAGAGGCCTTATACGTGAGTTGAAAATTCTCTTGTGCCTTCTTAGCCTTGCTAGATATGTGACCATATGCTTTAGAATTTAGAGCTTTTAGAGGGTACTTTAACGCCTTCAACTTCATACAAAGAACGTATGAGCTATCCCAACTACTACCATCTCCCAGCTATTAGATACTATGTCCTGAAATTGAGGGTGGTTAAACCACATATTAAAGAACTTAAAGGGTTTGTTGCCTCAAGAGTCCAATTGATTGAAGGCCACCATTACAGGACAATGGTCAGAATCTGCCAGCATATCTAAGAAATGAGCTGAACAAGCATAACCCAAAGATCCCCATGCTTGATTAAGGAGGACCTGATCCAATTTAGTCCATAGATGATTTTTGTGCTAAGTAAAAAACTCCCCCCCTAAATGGAGCATCTTTTAGGCCAAGAGTCATTCGGAAGTCTAGCAAATCTTTAAGCAGATATACCGAAGAAGGTTGACATCCGAGCCTTTCCCTAGCCTTACACACATAGTTAAAGTCACCCATTATAATCTAAGACATCAGGGAATCCGAACCCAGCCCTATCAAGTTCTGCCATAGTTCTTTTCTTTTTGTTACACTATAACCCATAAACAAAAGACACTATAACGGTAAGTTGAGATATTCAGCATTGGACTTTACAGTGAATAAATTGCTCTCCTAACTCCAAACTTGACAATGATAAAATATAGAATTCCATACAATACATATTCTTCCTCCTGCAATAGATCCAAAGTTGTGATGAGAGTCCCATCATTTGAATCAATTTTTCATCATCATACTAAAACCATCAGTAGATAATTTAGTTTCAAGGAGACACGCAAGCTTACAGTCATGTTGTCTAATAAGATTGACAACATTGTGTTGTCTCGAGGCCTTATTTAGACCTCGAACATTCTAGCATAACATCCTTATTTGGCATTTTGGGAGGGCCTCTCCCCTCCTGTCCTTTTAATTGCTTCAGTAGTATTCTTGCCCACATCTCTACTATTGAGACACGCCTGAACTTGCACATTACCCCTTTCAGTCATTGCTCTATTGGATTGTGTCATCACAGCCTTTCCCTTGTTAACAGTTCTGTGGGTTTGCACCTTCTGCCATTCTCCATCGCTAACTTTTTTAGGATCCCTCCGAGCTTGAGGTACCTTTTGTCCCCTTAGTCTAGTCAATGCCTCCCTATTCACAGTAACTTCAGTACTCCTTTCATTTTGTTGTTGTTGTCCCCCTCCTTATCAGGATTTACCTCTTTAATTGATCCCGCATGGACTCTTGTTTGTTCATACACTTCTACCTCCGCCCCCTGATTGGGCTAATTCATAGAACCTCCATCCATAGTAATTTAACCTTTGTCTATGGTGTTAGCATTTTGTATATCTTTCGTACCCCCAGCATTTATAGGATCCTTCATCTATTTCTTTTTAGTCCTTTCTATAGATATGCATTCAAAAGAATTGTGACCAAATTGTTTGCAATAACAATAGTAGCTGGGAAAAGTTTTATAAATAACCATTTGTGTGTATCGGGCACCCCCAGGCATCTTCACATCAAAACTTGTCACCAGCTTCTGTGATACATCAACTTCTACTAATATTTTGGCATAACCAATACGTGAGTTTTTACTAGTGATCTTGTTTGTGCATAGTGGTCTTCCAATTCAAGATCCTAGTTTCGACAGCCCTCTCTCATTCCACAACTCCATGGGAACATTGGGGAATTGCAACCAAATAGGAACTTCCATAAAGTCTTGCTAATCAAAGGCAAAGCCTTGGGAGAGACGTTTAAGTAGCAAAGTCTTCCCATAAAGCACATACAGTCCCCCTGCTAGCACATTAATACGATCTTCGTCTGTATCAAATTGGAGGATTATCCATCCTTGATCATGCGGTAGGATTTTACATTGAACATCCCATTTAGCAATTAATCCTTCGAGTGCCTTCATTCCTGGAAATCTCCCCGTGAACCACCCCACAAGACAATAGCCCCATTCTTGTTCAATTCGTATTACATCTTCTTCCTCCATGATGACTTTATCAGCTACCTGTAAATATTCCAACTGCATTCCTTGCTTCATCTCTCTATTGTTCCTGAATAAACTAACATACGAGGGTTTGGTTTTTATTTTATGATTGCCTGAGCAGATTGGGTCTTATATTTTATCAAACACCTTCATGGCTGGCTTTTCGTTCTCTGGGCGATCCGAAGCTTCAATGTCAGCACTCCCCACATTTGTATTATCAGTCTCCTCATCAAAAGTGGATGACTCCTTATCCCCTATTTCTTTGTCAGCTCCATCTTTGCTCACCCCACCAGTACCCACATTTGTAGTTTTGCTTCGTAACCCACCTTCACTATTCTCAATACCCAAATTCCTATCCTGCATCGTCTCTTTGCGTATACTCACCCTATTCTTACCAGTTCTAACATCCTTGTCCTGTATACAAGCTGTAGTATTGTGCGCCACCACCATCTTCATCATCGAATGGTTATGTGCCCTAGTCCCCTCAACTCTCGGAAGCCTACCTTGCAATGTTACTCTTATTACACCCGCTCTACTTGCTCCATCGACCACATTCATTTTCTGTCTACCCTCCGCAATATTTTGCACACTAGCCACCTTTATCGTTGAATGACCGTACGCCCTAATCTCCTCTACTTCATTATCTACACTGTCTTGTGTGCTCACGGGAAGCTCTTGGGATCCCTCCACCTGCAGGCCCAGAACACAATTAGCAGTAATATCCCATCCTTTATGCGGTGTCTTCTTCCTCTTACCCGTGCTCTAATATACCGAGAAACCCAGATAAAATTTTTGACCTAAAAATGAATCCTAATTACTTCGGACTGTCAAGAGTGACCAGCAAACGCAATCCAAACTCACTAAATAGCAAAGAATTAATCGAGAAAATTAGGAAGGAGTATAGTCAAGTCGTGTAGTGTGCAATACCTAGGAAAAATCACTTAAGGTGAGAGAACTCACATACGCACACTGATACTATTAATAGCTCTTTATTTCACACTATAGATGGTTTCCTGCTTCAATTACTGAACCTTTTTTTACTTTTGCGTTAACTTTCTTCAAGTCATGAATATGATGCATGTTTAAGTTCAGATCATGCTCAAACATACAAATACTGACCTAGCGTTGCATCCATAAGTTTGAAAGCATTTGTTCAAACTAGCATGTTTGATGACCAACTTTTTTGGCCATATGATTTTGTTAAAATTTTAACAAACTACAACAAAAAAGAAAACATAGCACAAAAAAATTTAGGAAGAGAAACTTCTATTGATTTTGAAGAAACTTACTGACATCTCTATAACATAAAAGTAGGCACTTTAAATAGACAAACCCATATGGTTTGTTGCAGATTTTTTGATCACTACCACTAAATCTTGGTGAAGCATAATAACAAACACTTAGTGGGCAATATTTCCACAACCCTAAAATCAAGAATAGTAACAACCAATTCCTAAGCTATAGGGATAACAACGAAGCAGAAAAAGAACAGGTCAAAAAACACATGTTTAATACTTGAATTAACCCAACAATCCACCCTTTAATTCAAGGATGGATGTCCTCAACTCCCATCATCCAAACATAATTTCTCATTTGTGTTCAGTGAAGTCTTGACAGTTTTGCATATCTCCATTCCAACTCTTTTTAACAAATCCACTGCATATTTCTTTTGACAAATGAAAATACCATATGAATCTTGAACAACTCCGATTCCCAAAAGATAATGCAATGAACCGAGGTCAGACATTTCAAAGGTTTGCATCATGGACTTTTTAAACATGTTTATTATTTTTTTATGAACTTCCAATATAAATCATGTCATCCACATATAAACAAACAGACAAAATATCACTTTCATGGACTTTCACATAGATTGTAGGTTCATTATGACCCTTTTGAAAACCATTTTCAGTAAAATAAGAGTTAATTTTGCTATACCAAGCCCTTGGAGCTTGTTCGAGCCCATAGAATGCCTTGTGCAGTTTATACACTTTGTGCTCTTGATCTTTCACAATAAAACCTTTGGGATGTTCAACAAATACATCTTCTAACAACTCACCATTGAGAAATGCAGATTTTACATCCAGATGAAAGACTTTCTGGCCATTATTAGCAGCCAAAGACAAAAGAGTTCGAATAGTGTCAAACCTAGCAACAGGAGCAAAAGTTTAAGTGAAGTCAGTACCTGGAATTTGAGTATATCCTTTGGCTACTAACCATGCTTTCTTCTTTTGTGAAGAGCCATCAGGATTGAGCTTGGATTTGTAAATCCATTTGAGAACGATTGCTTCTTTTCCTTCCGGAAGGTCTACTAATGTCCATGTTTAGTTCTTTTCAATTGCTTTCATCTCTTCTTCCATTGCTACACACCATTCTCTTTTCTTGATTGCATTGTCAAAGTTACTAGGTTCT
>JAOTAW010000201.1:5975174-5988418 GCA_025629945.1 Erythroxylum savannarum | reverse complement strand
CCTCAAAGAAAAAATAATAATAACTTTGAATTAATTTTTAAATAAGAAATAAGATAAACAATATTCGGAAAGGATATCCAATCAAATAATTATCAGTATTACAAGTGGTGGCTGTGGTTTGCCAACTTTAAAAGGCAGGGAATGGGCACTCAGGATAATGGAATAACCAGTTGTTAGCTAGCCTTTTGTTTTGGCAGAAGAAAACAAAAAATTGGTATTTTCATAATTTTGTTGCATTTATTTTATTTTTAAAATAAAAAAAGTTAACTTACAATACACAAAACTCTATCGTACCACAAATATACGAGAAAATTTATAATATACGCAATCTTTCTTTTGTATTTTTATAAAGAAGTTACTCTCGTAAATTGATGTGATTTTTTGATTATAAATGAGCAACTTTTCGAGACCTCATATTTGAAATTAAATGCATTTCAATAACTTGTTTTCATTTTTTTACAATCACAAATTCCACACACACAAAACAAACAGTTCCTATTACTTTTTATTATTTTTAATTACCTTTTTTTTACCCAAAAAAAATGTTGACTTGAAATTAAGATTGATGACCTGGTGGTCCATATCAACAACATGAACAATAAAATAAATAATAAACTATATTTGTAATAAATTAAAAATTTATATATCTAATTGATATATTTATAATTCTTATTAATATTACAAGAATGAGTTAATATTCATATTGCAATTATAATTTATCCTTATATTCGATATATTTTAAAGTTTTTATGTTTTACCTGTTCAGTTTGGTATGAAAATTAATATTTGGTAGAGTTAGATTTTAGAAATGAAGCTATTGGGTGTGGTCAGGGCATGTTCGTGGCTGGCTGACCCTGGCTTATTGGGCCTTGAATGGATCCATGTCGTCTGTGGGTCAGTTTTGTGTGATTTCCCAGTTTGATATTGCCACATAATAGTTGCTGTTTTCAATTTCCTGAAAAGTAACAAGAAAAGAGTTAAAACTATCACAAACTTACTTTCATCAGTTGAATTAGTGATCTAAAAGAAGATTTTCGATTTTCGATTTCCCCTGGTCAATTTAACGTTGGACCATCCTGTTGCCTTAAACTTACTTTCCTTGGTCAGATTATCAGATACATTGATGCGTTTTTTACCAGCAAAAGAACTGGGAATATGCAGCAAAAGAATGCATTTTCAGTTTCAACTCCATCCCAGAAGATACAAATTTAGAACCTATGAACAAGTTCACTACCCTATCTGTAAGACTTAGCTAGCTCACCAAATCTCTCTTGGACGACTCCTACTAAATTCCAATAATTGGATATCATGTAATTGATGAAGTATTAGGCATTTATACAACCATAGATGAGAAGAAGGAACTGATTACTTGATATACACACTGGGTGAATAGATAAGAAATATTTACATCTGGCTTTGGCTTCCTACTTTCTGCACCTGTGAACAAAAACTCTGGGCTTTCAAAACCACAAAAAATGTAACCATCCAAAAAAAACGATTCCAAATTAAGCCGCAGCATAGCTAGAAACTACAAGAGCAGCCACTAGTTTCCTCCATTCCTTTAGGTGATCAGAAATTTTGTTCTGCTCCCTCAAAATTTGTACTGTATAAGCCTTACCAGAATATGTCCTAGAGCTTAAAGAGATATTTTAGATCTTCCACAGTAAGGCGAGCACCAGCTCCCCCATTATGATCTTCACCAAAAGCTGAAGCAACCATTTTTCTCTTCTCTTCCTGCATAATAATGGTAATGAAGTAACTTCCACCAAGTTAAATAGTCATTACTGGAAGTTGAGCATCAGACATATAAAAGGTGCAACAGGCATCTACTACTCTAGAAGAGTAAGAGGGAATTTTACTGAAAAGGTTTAAGCTATGCTTCGTAGCAATTCCAGAATTACCACATTATTTGGCTTTGGCATGAATATACCAGAGGAGCCAAGGATTCCCATCTAAACATATCCAAACTAGTCTACACTAAGGATTATTCTGCACAACAAATATTTCATATAATAGCATCTGTTGCTAGAATATTTGTTTTCAGATGCAGTTCAAGATTAAGCAAAACAAAGTTGAGATACTCCCAAAATCATGAATTACTTAATTGGTTTTGCTAAGAAAACTTTGACTATTGCCTTTAACTGTAAAGGAAAATTTCATCTCTTGTGAAATTTGTTCAGCAGAAAATTGAACATTCGGAATCTTGTTTTCTTTCTGCTAATGTGTGTCAATGTCCAAGGTAGAGGTAAAATTCTTCTTGTAGGAAATTTGTTCACCTGAAGAATTAAACATTGGGAATCTTGTTTTCTTTCTGTTAACGTGTTAATATCCCATATCAACCAGGAGCAAGAGCCTAACAAGGCTAGTAAGGCTTGAACAACCTTCCTCCCCTTAACCTGTCCATGTAGAGTTGGACTAAGTTTTGTCACGGTAACAAAGCCAGGCTTTTACGGTGGGACCTTTGGGTTATAGGCTGTTATAGGCCCACCATACTTCAGGAGAGGAGGATTGCCCAAGCCTTTTAAGGCTTATTGGGCTCTTTTGGCCATCAATGTGGGATATCATCATACCTAAGAACATCTAAGAACTTTCATATTGAAGCATGAAATTAGCTTCAATTGTCAACTCTTACAGTAGCAGGCTACATGCCATCTCTTTCCACTAATTGAGCACTGTAAAGGAAAAGAAAGTGAAAGAAGTGACAGACTTAGTTTAAGCGGTTGTTGGTTCAGATAGCTACTTTCAGGAGATGAAGAACTGAAATTTCTGTATTTCTGATACCTCTCACACCCAATACATCCTACTTCAAACTGGCTACTAATCAAAGTTCAAATCAGATGAGAAAAAAAAGAAGAAGCCAAGCATCTGTTATGAAAGCAGTAACCAGCACAAAAGTGCAGAATGATACCTGAAGAGCTAAGATTCTATCTTCCACAGTATCTTTAATAGTCAATCGAGTTACATTAACTGGACGAGTTTGTCCAATTCTGTGTGCTCGATCAACAGCCTGATCTTCAGTAGTTGGATTCCACCAAAGGTCTAAAAGAATAACATGACATGCAGAAGCCATATTCAAACCCAGGTTTCCAGCCTTGAGAGACATCAACATCACAATAACCTGAAAAATATTTCATTACAGTGGTTGGAGCAATTAAATAATTAACATTATTGGCAAGTTATCAATTTTGACAAGAGAGTTGGAGCAATTCAATAATTAACTTTATTGACATGTTATCAATTTTGAAACAGCCATGACCTGCTGCAATGAATATGGTCTGTCGAGAGTTCTTTTATGTAATAAATTTGGCACAGCAGTTTTTGCATTTTTATACAGACTTCACTAATACTGGCTTACCATTTCACAATCAAACAAAGTAATCAACTCAAGGAACTGGTTATGAAAATTCCACAAGGGACAAACCTCAGGGTCACTGTTGAAATCCTTAACAGCCTTGTCTCTTGAACCCAAAGTCATTCTGCCATCAAGCCTCCTGTATTGTATACAATAGTTATTCAATGAAGTTTGAACCAAGTCCAACATGGTGGTCCACTGGGAGAAAATAATTGTTTTTATTGGTCCTTCGCTGGGCATGTTAGAGCATGTTGTTGAGGTCTCATTGCATTCAGTGAACCCATTTTGATCTGAAACTGAACACTGTACTCTGGAAAGTGTCTGAAGAATCTCAAGAACAGCTTTGATCTTTGATGAACAATACTCACTCTGGAGGACTATCGATTTCTCCTCAAGATTCGAATAACCGGAACTAATGTCAAAGTTATCAGATATGCAACTTCTAAGAGTGGCTTCAGAGAAGACAATATCTGAACCAAGTTGCTCCTTGCAATTCAGAGCTGGGCACATGTTATCATCCCCTGTCAAGTATTCTGATACACATTGATAACAGAAAACATGGCCACATATGGTAACTACTGGGTCCTCAGGTGGATCCTGTAAAAGCATTCAATATATAAAATTCCATAAGTTAGTCATGAACTGCTACATCTTTATACTGATTGATTACGCTAGCAAATATGGACAACTTCCCAATCCATGCACGCATATATGCACACTTCAAACATTGCATGGACGGAAAAATACATCATACAATCAAGCAGTAGCAGTGCAGAGACATTCTTGAGAAGAACCATCCAGGAACCTTATTTGAAAGGGCCAAAGAAGCACAAAAACTGGAATAAAATATGCAAAAATAGAAACATTCCAGATGCAACGGATATACAGAAAGGACATGTAGAACCCAGTCAGTAGATGTAAATGATAGAAGCGAGGCATGGGGAAATTTTAATCGTAGAGTAATTGGCATGTTACCAAATTTCTTAGGAGTTGAACCAAAAGTGAACTTAAATTACTAAAATGTAGCAAATGTAGGAGGGCGTTGGAGTATGAATGTGGCAATCATTGGTGATAAACAAAATCATGTTAAACAGGATTACCAAAAGAATCAAACCAAATCTAACAAGGCCATGCTAGGAACTTTTATCAGGATTACCAGAAGAATCAAACCAAATGTAACAAGACCATGCTAGGAACTTCTATTACTCAAGCCACGGTAATTTGCACAACATTGTCAAGCAGTTCTACTCGATGAAAGTAATGATAGTTCTTACTAGTAGGCCAAGCACTTCCTTTTTAAAAGAAAGAAATGAATGCTACCATACTCTCATTCTCTAAAACTATAACAGCAAAACATTTATTCATCAGAAAAAACGTCCAAAATCCCACAAGAGTATAATTCAACTTTCCAACCCCATACTGAGTCATACTACATTCAATATGATTCAACTTTCCAACCCCATAATGAGTCATACAACATTCAATTCCACATGACCCATCAAATGAAAAGAAAAAGGACAGAATCAAAGCATTAGATCATCTGGGTAGATCAATGGCACTTGAGATTCAATGACATTCAATGAAAAGGAGTATCATTAATGTAAAACCCAACAATGGAATTCAATGGCACTTACTTCATGGTAGAAGCACAAACAAAAATCTCAACAAGTTCATCCATGATGAATCAACATATAAACTTTATGAAAAACTCACATTGCACATACGACAGATTGCCATTGAAGTGGCTAACTGATTCAGTAAGTTCAAAACCATATCCCTTGGGAGTTGTTTCGCCATTTCAGTAGATTCTTTTCCAAATGACTCAGAAATAACACCTTTCACAAGAATTGGGTGGTCACAAGCCTGACGAAGGCGCAAAAGCATCAAAAGAATGTTGGCATAATTTTGATTCACTGTGCCAGCAGCAGCATATGCCTAGACGTTACATATCAAAAAATTGAGACATAATATTCATCATAAAGAATATTTGGAAAAGATAATATGCAACAACGAATCATTCTGAAAGTGAAGCCAAACTACAGTATTATTGGGAAAGATTTCAAGGTCAAACCCATCTGAATAAAGATGTCAGTCTAGCTCCATGAAAAATTGCAACTGTCCAAAAGAATCACCAGCTCTTTTGGGAAAAAAAATAGACAAAGATTTTCATAAGATGTGCTTCATTTCTCACTCAGATTGTGCAAAAATTCCATCTAAACATTTCTTTTTTTTCTTTTTTCCAGAAACATTTGTGTCAATCAACCAATTGCCAGTCTAACCAAATAAGAAAATAAGAGAAAAACCATCAGGAATAGATATCTAGATAGAGAACCGTTTCTCCATTTTGGAGACCTTGTTGCCAATTCCAGATTCACATAAGAGAAGTGTAGCATGAATATATGCAGGATTATGATCCAAACTTTTTCAGTACTAGCAACAGAGAGACCGGGGGAAACTTTAGAAATATAACTCAAATTCAGAATAATTAAGCTACAAGAATAAAAACGAGGATTATAATTAATTGGCATAATGACTTCTAATTTCCATATAACCACCATAGAATTTTTTCTCTTTTTCTTCATGAAATAATTACCAATCCTCTTCCAAGTAAATGTTTTTAAATGGAATTCCTTAATAATAGATCAAAGGAACTTTAAAACTTTTCACAGGTTTTCCAGCAATCAGCACAATGTGACAGCTTCGGAGAAGTGATCAAACTGGCACCTATCAAACCCCAAGCAAAATCCTACCACGATTGTATAATTGTTACCTCAACCACCACGCATCATGAAGAAAGTGATTTTGTTTCTCTAACATTTTAAAATTAATGATTCATTAAGGTCAGCATCTTGAAAATCCATGTGGTATTAAGATGGTGGTAAGTGGTCTTATTATATGATTAAGCAGTAATTTATTCCTCCATTTCTCTAAGTACACGGTGAATTGAATTTGCTTTGTTAATCAAGTAGCCTGTAGTTGTTGAACAGAGAAATATGGGGAAATGAAAGTGTATATTCCACCTGATCTGGGTTTCAATGGCATTGCAACTTAGTGTTTATAGATTTCTAACTTAGATGGGAAATATTGTGTGCCTTTTTATAGACATAGTATTAAAAACCAATTAACTTTCAAATGGTGAGAGGTAATAATTGCTTTTGATTTATACTCTAAAACCAAATGAAGTAGCATGAGACTGGCTAGTTTTTCCTTGCATTGAGCTTTTCCCTTAAAATCAGATGAAATGGCACAATTTGCGTGTCTTAACTCGTAATCAAAATACTAGCCGCTGCAATTTAAAACACTCAAGTAATCAAGATATGAAATAAAACTTGTGTTTAACTTCTCTAGTGACATGACATGCAAAGCTCACCTTAAACTTGGATCGTGACTCAGCTTCCAGACGTGTATAAAAAGCTCGCTCCTCAGCAGCAAAGTCTACTTTTGTCAAGCGGATTGATTTTGGTGGCAGCTTAATTATAGGCTGCCCATCAATTAATGTTCCTACATTTAAAATCACATGTATGTTTAGGAAATGGCATTGAAGAGATTATGATCAACAAGCAGTTACTAAGTTTACATGTGAAGCTGAAACATTGTTTTCAGCAAAATATCATGTGTTCGACAACCAACATCTAGACAGCCAGAAAGAGACAATAAAAATTGATTCAGATATCTTACTTGTTATCTATCTCTATAAACTTACATTGGCATCAATAAAGCTGATAAAGATGAAATTCCAATCAGGAAAATTGATGTTACTTAAGAATACAGTAGTCTCCTACTTAACCAATATATGCTACAAAATGGACGAATATAGAAATAGGAGGGAAATACTAGCTTGCCAGGAAAAGGTAGAGGTTGAAGAGCAAAAGGAAGTATGTATCATAATTTCTGATAAATAATAGAGAATCAACTAAATTGGCTTAACCTTAATAAAATTCAAACCCACTTATTTAACATATTACAGTAATACAAGCTATCAGTATTATTTCAATATATGACATATTATTATTCCCAAATATGACATTGATTAACCATAATGTCTTCCCTCAAGTTGAAGCAAATGCATCCAGCTTGTTACAAATAAGATCTGTCCTAGGCCCATATAAAGATCAAAAAGTTAAGAGGCACTAAAGAATTCCCAGTAGGAAAAATAGGAGACAAAGTGGAGTTTAAACAGCAGTAAATCCTAGAAAAAGATGCACTATTTCAATCATGAAGAAAGAATGAAGTTTCATCAGAGCACAGAAAGAAAGCAAGAAAAAGCCATTACCTTTCGTACGACGCAGCATAACAGCCCTGAGAACTGCTTGTAGCTTCTTATATCCTTGTTGAGCATTTCTTGATATTGGAGCTTTTAAACCTAAATAAAACGCCTTATACATAGAATAAGGTTCATATCTAAGAAACCTGAAGTAGCTGAACAAATCATCAACAGAATTCTGTATAGGGGTTCCTGATAAGCACCACCTCTTTTTAGCACGAAGGCTACAGCAGGCCCTAGCCACTTGTGTTCGATGGTTTTTTATTGTTTGAGCTTCATCTAGTACAACCCTAGACCAATTAACTTTAGCAAGAGGACCACAATCAACAGAAGAACAATCTGTACCCTTTTTACCCTTTTTTCGCTTCTTGCTACCATTAGCCTTTTTCCTTTTACTATTATCAGTAGAAAATTTAGAAGATAAGCCATACTTATCCCCATCTTTCTCGTCAGCCTCATTCTCATCAACCAAAGGTTGTTTTGGAACTTCAACATTTATGAGAGTATATGTCGTCAAAACAACATCATACTTTGCCAATTCTGCAGGATCCTTGGTCCTACTTCCCCCATGATAGATCAGAAAAGAAAGTTTAGCTTCAGGCGCAACTTTCTCATCCAGCTCTCTGGCCCATTGTCGGAGAACACTAGCTGGACACACGACTAAGGTACCAGCTTGTCTTCGACCTCTGAATGCCTGCGAAGAACTACCAACTTTTGGCATTGACTTAACATTGTTAGAATCTAAAATCTCCTTCACATTACCCATAATAGGATTGCCTTTGTTGTCATCATCATCATCATCCAAAGTTAAAGCTTCAGTTTTTCCCTGGCTTTCCGACTTTGATCTTGACTCCAAAGACTTTTGCAATTGAATAAGAGCAATTATGGAGATAGTTTTACCAAGGCCCTGGGGTACAAAACCAAAAATTGAGTTTGGATCATATAAACCAGGACCTAAGATATTGAAACTAACTCAAAAAATAAAGATATAAGCTCTTTTTAAGTAACCTGGTCATCAGCTAGAATTCCTCCTGCACAATGCAAACTTTTTGTTTCTTTCTGAAGCATCCATGCCAATGCAATCTTCTGTAGTTAAAAATTATTGTAAATCAACAGCCACACAGACCCATAAATAGTCATATGAAGATTTTAAGAGGTATGACCTGGTGCCTAAGCAGAGACACAGATAATAAACCGTCAGGTAGATCAAGTTCCACTTTCGGTTGATTAATCTCCTGCAAAATTCACTCTTCATGAATAAAGCAATAAGAACTTAAAAACTTCAAGATTCACCATAAAGTCAAACTGTATGGTAACATAATTCTAATATGTGTAGAAAATTCATGCATCACAGCTGCCATAATTTTCAACAGACACTATGCCATAAAATAGTAGCAAAAGGATCAAGAAGCCCAAAACTTGTGAATGAGACTGATGTAGGACAAGCATCTAAATTGAAAATATAGGTTGCTGGAGCTTTGAATTTAGAGCTGGAGTTAAGAAAAAAGTAAAGAAAATAAAGGATTGTGGTCTACGAATCACTATTCACACTTCGAGATCTGAAAATCTCATAATTCACTAAAAATGGAAAATAGATATTGACACAGTATTAACTAATTGAAACTAAACTCTATAACTAGATAGATATTAATTAGAACTAATCAACTAAATACAAGAAAAAAAATCTAAATAAAGTAGAATCGTATGGCAAGTATAAGCCACTCTAATCTTCATCAGAGACTTTACTGGAGCTTAACATAGAAACCATGGAAACTCATGCATGTCCATAAGAGCACAAGACAAAATTCACTGTAATAAGTAACCATAAGCTACTTTAGCATCCAATACAGAAGTAGAAATTTTTCTTTTCAAATTGCTGCGACAAGAACAATTTCAAAGTTCAAAGCTCTCTTTTTCTCTAAGATATTGCAGCACTCGAGTTCGTTTTCAACTGGTTTTCAGCATGGTTTTTGGTAGTTTCTAGCCTGCTTGAATAAAGTTATTATAAAAAATACAGAAGGGTTTGTCATAAAATACTCAAGAGGAAAGCAAAAGGATTTTGTTATAACAAATAAAAGGACTAAAACTTTCAAAATTGAAAATTTTGTCCCAATTGTATGCAAAAACAGTTTAACTTTTTGTGATTTTCCCTAAACTATTCCACCTCATCTCAAATACAGAAACTGTCCTCATCTTTAGGTGACTCAGGCGCAACAAGAGACTTCATCAAAGCAACTTTTCCTAGAAGAAATCAACATTATGTCGAATGTTTCTCCAATGTCCTTCAACAATTTTTTACCTTGTGTTAGTTTCTTCTTCTTCTACTACTTCAATCATTAAGATCATTTTAATACCAGTGCCACTTTTTAATTTCCATTGCATCAAGAAATGGTTTACTATGACTATGAATAATAAAATGATGTGCATTAATTTTTACATGGTTAAAATACCCCTTATACTCCTTTTTCTTAAGTTCCATTATTATTTCACTATTATAACAGTCAGCTTTTAATGGAAACAAAGCCAAAAGATAATTCAGAAAAAATGATAATTCTAACTATTAATACTAGTTCTTTCAATTGTGTTTTTTTTAAAATGTTTTTTTTTAATGAACGAGTAATGCCTTATTCTCCTTTTTCTTGTTACTACCATTTCTATGTCCTTACAACAAGAATCTTTCTGTCAATGAAATCAAAATCAAAATCAAAAGGCAACATAGATTTAAACTTCCTTTTAATATAATCCTATCAAAGTTCCATCACCATTGTGTTTGTCCCAGCTCATTTAAAGTTTACAAGCCTGTCATCAATATGCTACAGATGCTTGCAACCCATATGAAAACAACCACCATATAATGATAAACAGAAATTATTTTTCCACCTTTGTAACCAAGGAGATGTAACAACTCATATCTGTAATTGAAATGATTAAAACAAATAATAGCAATTAATTCTAAGAAGTACCTCCAATGCTGCTTGGAAAATCAGCCTCTCATCAGCTCCATCAACCCCTTCTTCACCTACCATGGATCGGTATACAGGGTCACCTGAACCAGTAAGTTGTGTAGAGGCAACAGATTTTCCATGTGCCAAAGATGATGGCAGCATCCTACTTCCACTGTTTTCATATAATACAATGTCTTCATTACTGCCCCTGCTATACTGGTCCCTCAGATAGCCCATTCCATTACTTGAACTTGGCCCTGCTGGATGGTATATATTTCCATAGATATCCTGAGTACCACTTGCACTTAAGTTATTTGATCTGGTACTTGATGAAGATGGTGGTACTGACGGTGGAAGGGTCCTCTTCAAAGCCTGTTGAGATGAAAGTTTCTCATAATCCTTACCAGAACCATTACCAATTCGAGAATTAACACGATGCAGTCCAAGATCCCCATTCCCTACGAAATACTGAGAATCATGTATGCGGCCCGCAAATGAATTGGATGACCTAATGTCATCTGCAAAATCAGATTGGCTCTGTAGCCTTGTTGATGAATTCCCATTTACACCTGACAAATTCCCATTCCTGGGATTAAATCTTGAAGAAAAATCAGCCTTTGGATTTTCTCCACCATAACCTGATAGAAAGTTCAATACTCAGATATCTGGCACCATATTCAACTTCTTCTCCTAACAAACATATAACCGCATTTTACAATTCAAACTTCAAAGTATTGATACTTGGACAAAAATTAGTCAAAACAGGAAAGAAAACAAAATTTGAAAAGCATGGGGAAAAAACAAAACTTGTGAAATGCGTGTAGGACAATGACCTCTATTCCTTGAACTGGAGGCCTGGGAATCAGCCCAAGTTGGAAGAAGCCGAGAGAAAGAGGAGCCTGCAGCATGTGTATTAACTTCTTCAACCTCATCAAAGTCAATATCACTGTCAGAGGAACTAATAGTTATAGGATTAACTTGAGCCATTGAAATTCAATGGCAATTATCTTTATCTTTGAACTAAAAATATATGCTAATCTTTTCTTCTGTTAAATATCCATTACTAAAAAAAGAAAGCCCCCAAAAGTGTCAGAGCTCCAACCTGCAAGAACCGAAGTGAGGTTTATGTTTCAATGTAAACAGGAATAACTTGAAAATTGAAACAGAATTACCAAAAACCGAAGCGATTTCATATCTCCAGAATCAGAACACAGAATAAAAGAAGATCACACAAGATAATCCACAAAGAAAGAAAGAAAGTGCATTTGCCCACAATAAATTAAAAAAATTAAAGAACAAGTTGTTACTTCAATTACATACAGAGAAGGAGAGAAAAAAAGAACCCTAGACTGCAGATAGCGAAATTAAAAGGGGCATCGAAGTTGAAACTTTGGGATATTTAATAATTAAGCAAATACACAAGAAGCAAAGAGAGCAGGAGTTTTACTTGAGGTTGAACGAGCAAGGCAGTGGTGAGTCGGATTCTGCACCCAAAGAGACAACCGTGTTTTTCTGTACCGAGTCAAAAGTGTTTGGTTCGGGTCACGGGTTTCGGATCGTCTTAATTACAGATTAGTTCTATAAAAAGGAAATTTTAAGTCACGAAGAAGAAGCTGAATAAATGAATAATAATTTAACATTCAACGCTACTTCATCTTCAAGTCTTTTGTTTAGGATCAACTTGTATTTATTAGCTCGATTTTAAAAAGTCCTTATTAAATATTTAATTTTTTAACTTTTTAATTCTACTCTGAAAATTTTTTTGTTCAAAAAAAGATTTCAATTAGAAGAATATTCTCTGTACCTACATTAATATAAAAAAGATAACATAAGATAATATAACATATAATTGTTAAAATTCGAGAGTAAACAAACTAACATATCATAAATAATAGAATTTATCTTAAATATCTTTATCACTTAATCAACTTGGGGCACATATAAAGTCTTCTACAGTATTAAGACGAAGTAAAGCATGATGAAGACTAATTATCTAAAAGTTAGTACTAAAACTAAACTCTAAAGCAATAATAAATACTATAATTCCTAAAAGGTCTCATGCAATTATTTGTATAATGGGAAAAGCATTTCTATGTGTCTTATACCATGATGATACATTAAATTGCACCTTTTCAACTGAGGTCACAATACCTACCTTCAAATAGTTGTTCAACTTTATCCTATTGTAAAAATTCATAGCTTCTTTTTTCTTGGTGAATTGTTTAAATTCAAGACTCATACCAGTTATAGCTTCTTTTTTCTTGGTGAATTGTTTAAATTCAAGACTCATACCAGTTATATCGACAATAAATGAAGAAGAAACCGAAGCTAAAGTTGATACTAAACTACTATGATCTTGATCTTCATACAATCTTAGTCGATAATCATTAAACAAATCATACTAGAATTATTTAATGATATCAACATGTGCTCACCATACAACTTTTGATAATAAAAATATAGCCATTCCATCTTGTATCTCAAGTCCAACACAAAAATGACCACCACAATTTGTCCCTATCATATACTAATAAGAATTGAGCTTCTCCATCATCAACTCAGCCATGACTCTAATCACCTCATTAAAAGATACATTGTTTAGGTAAGAGTTCCAATTCAATATTGATATTATATAAGCACTTAAGGAATTGTCTAACTATTAGATTTATATTTTATTTCTTAT
>JAOTAW010000201.1:5901583-5919109 GCA_025629945.1 Erythroxylum savannarum | reverse complement strand
ACTTATGTTTACTGATAAGAAAATATAGTTCTTTTTTTGGTCTTTGATAAGGGTATCCAATGGCGGACCCAGTAATTAATCCCCTCGTTAATGAGAAGGCACCTCACAAGGTGGGACAGCTGACCCAAGAATTTAAAATTGCTCCATACCCAAAACCAATGATCGAACCCCAGACCTTTGGTTAAGGGTGCAGGTTAAGGGTGGATGTACCCTTAACCAAAAGTCAAGGGTTCGATCTTGACTTTAGGTTCTTTTATTACTATAAAAAAGATGATATAAAGAAAATAGACAATAACAACCTTCTCAATCTTCCAAAGATTCTATCTTACAATAGCCCTTATCAAGGTATTTATAGCTTAGGATTACAAATAAGAAGATTAAGTACAGTAAAACTTTATTTTCACATAAGTCTAAAGTTATCAAAACTCAATTTTCACATATGGCTGATGACACTGAAACTTATTGTCAAGCGTCCTAAAAAATCATGTCACGAGTTCGATGCTTGTTTTACACTTGACATCGGTGTTGGTTTGCTTCTAACTTAGAAATCTCTCTGACCAATACAAGTTTGACGTTGATCTTATATCCTTGTGTAATTCCCTATTTTGGATGCTTTTATTAGGCAGAAATGCAGATGTAAATAATAATAGTACAAGGAGCCACAATCAAACAATTGCAACATTCTTGTTTCTTAGCTAAACTTTAGGATTTCTATTTAATGTTTTTCTATTATTTAGGAAGTAATATTATTATTTCTTACTTAAAAATGACCGTTTTCTTGGTAGTTTTATTAAATAAGGATTTTTACCTTTTGTAGTTGGGATTCTTATCTATTTAAAGGGGAGGATCATATTCAATAGAAATCCTTGATTTTTAGTCAAGAAATGTGTCAAAGAGAGTTGGTTATCTTTTACAAATCATCATTAAAAGCTTTTAGAATAGGTTCCTCAAAGAACGAGAGAAGCAAAGGAAATTACAAAGACTTTCCTAATAATTGACTTGTAACTAGATCCTATTTGCAGGACATTAACAATTTGGTATCAAAGCGAGACATCATGGGAGACTTGGAATACTTGATGACTAAGGTTCATGATCTAGAGTATAAGCTTAAGAAAAATAGCAAGAAGGTGTGTGCAAGATTAAGGATAACATCCAAGAATTTAGGCGTTTGATGGAGCTACACTTTTCTAACAGGAAGAAGAGATAAAAATGGACTACAACCACAAGCAGCCACCAACTAGCATTAATGATATCATTTAAAAAGCAATAGGTCATTGTAATCATCCCCAAATACAATTGGTTGGAATTCCCTTCCTATAATGAAGGTTGGGATCCTTTGGAATTGATATACAGATGTGAACCGTTTTTCATTTAACAACAAATATAAAAAATGGACAAGGTAAGATTAACCGAATTCCATTTGACAATAAAGGCATAACTCTAGTATTATATATTGGGATAGGAGGAGCCTGTGATTAATTAGGCCTAATTCAAATCCTATTGTCTTCTTAGGTTTGGGTCCCTACTAACAAGCATTCCATTGGGAGAACTAATCAACCTTAAATAAACCGGAACCATGGAAGAGTATCAACGCCAATTTCAAACCTTTATTGTAAGAGTAACTTTGGTACATACAAACTAACAGGTTGATGATATATTCACAACAAGCTTAGTGAAAACTTTGAGGGTGGATGTAGAGATGCAAAATCCACCTAATTTAGTTATTATTATGAATTTAGCTTGAGTCTTTGAAAGGGAACTACTTTATATTCAGCAACCAGCTGAGAACAGTTGACATAAATATGCATTAATTCAAATATGACATCTAACGTAGGAAGGAATGTTACTACACCTCTTACAAGGCACTTACCTAGGTTAAGATGTCTTAACAAAGAGCAAAGGGACAATATTTAAATTAAATCTTAGTGGATGAACTAGAGGGTGACAAAGTTGAACATACTTAAGTAGAATCCAATATTTCTCTTTATGCAATTATAGGAACAAATATCTCTTGAACTATGCAATTATAAGAATTGAATATTGGGAAATCAATACTGATCCTTGTTAACTTTAGAAGCATGTATAATTTTATAATCAACTAAGCTACTCTCAAATTGAAATTATAAACAACAATCAAAATGGGATAGCAAGTATTCGTAGTTAATGTAAAAAAGTACATAACCCATGTATCTATAGTGTAGTCCAAATACAAGTCAACTTTAAATCTTTCTTCATTGGTTTGATTATGCTATCATTTGATGGATTTGAAGTGGTTTTTGGATAAAATGTATTAGGACTTTCAGCCCAATCATATAAGACTTCAACTCTTTAATGATGACTTTCCACTTAAATTAGAAGCAAGTTACTTGGCAAGGAATATTAGGGAAGGTGAAATACCTACAGGTTCATATACTACAAGATGAATAACACACAAAGTAATTATTGAAAGGCTCCTAGTTGATTTTTCATTTGTATTCTAAAAACACAAAGGACTTCCTCCCTGTGGAGCTTATGGTTATATAATTACTTTGATGATGGGATTCAAACTAGTAGAAGTAAGGCCATAACGCTACCTAAACATATAAAAAGCTGAGACCAAAAGACAATATGCTTAAATGTTGGAACAGATGATCATTCTACCTAGTTATTCCACTTTTTCTTCCCTAATTCTGTTAGTGTAAAATTATGATGGAACATAGAGATTTTGTGTAGACTACAGGGAGCTTAATAACTAGACTGTCAAGGATAATTTTCCTATCTCAATTATGGACAATTTATTGGATGAACTTTATAGTACACAAGATTTAAAAAATTTATATATGAGGTCAGGATAGTTTCAAGTTATAATGGCTTTTGAAGAAATTAAGAAGACTGCCTTCTAAACTCGTACTGACCAATTTAAGTTTTTAATCATACCATTTGGTCTCATAAATGCGCTTTCCATATTTCAGTCTTTAATGAATGAGGTAGCTCAATCCCATCAATGTAAATTCATTTTATTATTCTTTGATGACAATTTGGATTATACTTAAACTTGGGTAGAACATATGCATCACTTGAACACTGTCTTTGAGTTACTATACTAGTATAAGCTCTTCCTCAAATAGTCTAAGCGCTTTTTTAGAGGGAATCATTTCATATACTTGGGCCATGTCATTAACGATAAGGGAATATCAATAGAAAATTAAAAATTTTAAGTAATTAAAGAATGACCCATGCCAAAATCTGCCAAGGATTTATGTGGCTTCCTTAGCTTGACAGGGTATTACACAAATTTTGAACACAATTATCCTGTGATGGCTACTCCATTAACGAACCTACTGAGGAAGAATGCCTTTAATTGGGACAATGCAACTTAAATGCCTTTTGATAACTTAGATAATGTGCTCTCTATTACTTCAATATTACAATTATTAAACTTTGATCTTGAGTTCATAGTTGAACGTGATGCATCTGGAATGGGGATTGACACCATTCTACGATAACAAGGACGCTTGGCTACTTTCTTTAACTTAAAATTAACTGATCAACATTTGAAATTGCCAGCCTATGGATGAAAAATGATTAGAATAGTCAGAGCAATCCAACACTAGAGACTATACTTATAGGAAAGATCATTTGTTATCAAAATTGATCACTATAACCTAAAATACATGTTGGAATAGTAGCTTATCACTTCTCCCCAACAACATTGGGTTAGTAAACCATAAGAGTTTGATTTTTTAGTGGATTACAAGGCTAGATCTCTAAATCGTGTAGTAAATGCTTTCTATAGGCAAAAAAGGACATTATACTCCTTTGTGGTGTTTCAAGTACATGATTCACCTTATAAGCAAGAGGTGACATAATTAGTAGATTTACATGCACTTATTCATAAAATTAAGTTAAGAACATTAGACTTAAATTAGGCTTTCATAAATAGGTTAGTGAGCATAAGGGTGGTTGGATATATCTTTTAGTTGATTCCTTTTTGATTCCCTCTGTCATATCTAGTATTCACAACTCCACACATAAAGTATTCAGAAGACACTCTACCACATCTAAACTGATCTCCATTAGCAAGGATGGAAGCCCTTATTAGGGAATTTATCCAAAACTACTATATTTATCAACAAAACAAATGGGACAATGTACATTTGACTAGTCTCTTATGGTGCCTTCCGATTCTAACAGATATATGGGATGATATTTTAATGGATTTTACAGATGTGATACCCAAGGATATAAAAAAATCATTCCTTTATGTAGTGATGTATCACTTATATAAATATACTCATTTCATCTATCTTTCTCATTCATAAAACAATACTTATTTTACCTATGTCTTCTTCACTCAATTTTTTTTATTTGCCAGGGATTACCATAACTATTATTAGTGATAGGGACCTAATTTTTACTAGTACCTTTTGGTTTTGATTAAGTGGTACCACATGAGCGTTTCCTCTACTTATTATCTACAATCGAATGGTCAAATTAAGGTGGTGAAGCACAATCAAGATCTATCTTCATTGCTTTGTTGGGAATGAACCAAGAAAATGGGTTAATTAGCTTCCTTAGTCTAAATATTGTTACAACACTGTCTATCATTCTTCTTTAGGTGTGCTGGCCTTCCGGGTTATTTATGGTCATAATTCTCCTTGTTTGTTCTCTTAAAAACCTAGTTTTACCTATTTGAAGGAGATTGATCATTATTTGTAAGAGAGAGATGCTCTTTTGTTTGAAATACATCTTAGTTTATAGCAGACTCAACTCCAAAAGAAATAAGCCTAGCAGTTTGTTTGGTTGAAAATGTAACATTATTGGCAACAATATTTGGGCAAAGGGGTTATTTATAAGCTATCTCCTATGTTATATAGCTCAATCAAGGTTTTACATTGGATTGTTGAGGTTACCTATAAGTTAGAACTTCAAAAGCATAGTAAGATTCTTGATGTTTCCCGTATTTAATTACTTAAGGAGTTTAACTATGTTCCTCCTACTAGTGTTCCTTCCTTGCTACCTTTTAAGGATGAAAAAATTATTCCCAGACCTCATTATATTATTCTTTCCGGAGTTAATTGAAGTGTTGTTGAAGTTTAGTCGAATGGGCTAGCTTACCATTGAATGAAGCTAAACAGGTTCATTTGACTGAGTTTCGAAAATCCTATCCTGAATTTATGCTTGAGGGAGCCATAGTCAAATCATTTTAGCATTCATGTTTCTTAACTGAACTTTAGGATTTCTGTTTAAAGTTTTTCTATTATTTAGGAAGTAGCATTATTAATTCTTACTTAAAAATGATTATTTGCTTGGTAGTTTTCCTAAATAAGTATTCTTACTCTTATATAAGAAATTTTTTTCCTTTTGTAGTTAGGATCCTTGTCTATTTAAAGAGAAGGATCATATTCTATAGAAATATTATACATTTTCAATCAAGAAATGTATAGATGAGAGTTGGTTATATCTTATAAATCACTATTAAAAGCTTTCAAAATAGGTTCCTCGAAGAAGGAGAGAAGCAAGGAAAATTATGAAGACTTTCCTGTTAATCGCATATGACAAAATCCTATTTGTGGCCTTAACACACCCGTTAGTTTCTAAAATTTTACTATTTGCGAAGAAATTATGGCATATATCATAATTCTTTACCTTGACTTGAATTCTCCAACATCTAACTAAGAATGGCTCCTTGTCATAACTGCCTTAAAAGCTTTAATCTATATAAACATTCACAAAATCCAAGTTATGGTTAAACTTTTCTACGAGCAACAACTTCATCAACATGTTAGATGCATCTTTCCAAATGTGAACCTTTTTTAATAAAACTTGACTAGATGTAATTAATTTCACAATTTTGTGAAACCCTATATCTGTTAGCATAGCCCACATCCATCTATCTTTCCCTTAACTTTCTCTAGTCCCTTAAAAGATAGTTGCATGCTTATCACTGATGGTAAGATTATACACGAAAAAGGTCTCTCCAATGATATCTCTTTGGCTACTTGATGATCCATTTTGCTTTATCTTTGGTTATAGTGTACTGAAACTTTCTCCCTAATATTGTATTATCTCTTGAATTATAATTTTCAACTCCCTTAACAGTTGTTCTAGGCAGTTTTACTATCACTTATACCATCTTTTTTTTTAACAAGGAAAAAACAAAATTAACTCAAAGCTCTGGAATATAACGCTCCATGCGCATCTCTGCGGAGGAGCTCCTAGACTCCCAATGGAGGCTCCTGTGGGTATGCAGACCCGGACATAAAATGACTGCAAGATTAGCCAAACTGTAGGCGCTCACTTATACCATCTTTGAACCAATAGTTAGTGATGGTAAATAAGGTCCAACCTAGCTCGACTTAATTTGGGTTGGAAGGGATTTCTGGTTTGGTTCAACTTAAGTTGATCGAGCTTCTCAGTCTAATCCGAAGCTTAAATTTTTTACTGAATTTTGAGTCTAAATCCGACTCAAATATAGAATTTTGGGTTGGGCTTTAGCTTGGATTGGCCCAAGCTAAACCCGATGCATTACTATCTTTACTATTAGTGCTCACTATTAACCCTGAGACATTCTTTCCATATATTTGTCTCAACATATGTCACTCCCTAAACACTATATTTCTAAGAGTGCATGAAACTTACAAAAGTCTATCTTCTTGTGTTTATTATCCTTTAATAAGCTCTCCTTATAAAGTTTCGTCATCTCTTTCTGACTAAGATGACACTCATATCTACCACCATATCACTATATTATCATCCTTTAGCCTTGAAGATTAACAAATAACCACTAATCTCATTACTGTCTTTTCTATTAAAATATAGATGTCTTAAAAAAGTCAACATATCTTTTACCACTTTAACTGCCCATCATCACTAAAAAACTTATACCTTAACTATCAAAAGTACCTATAAAAATCAAATTCTTTTGAAACACTTAAGCATACCTGGCATCCAATGTTCTAACAATTATATCATATATATTTTAATTTGCATTAAACCATAACATGCTTTTCATCATCATCCAATTTGACACTATCATTTCATTCCTTAAAAAAACATAACTAGTCCTTATTAAAAGTCATATGATAAGAAGCACCAATGTCTATCACTTACCAATTTACAGAATCAAAATTACTTTTAGGTAAGACATCACTGCCTCTTCTATTCTCTTCTTCATAATTGGGCTATAACAATACTTACCTTTTCATATGTTTTTTCTTATTCCCAAACTTTCGCTACAGACAATCCTTTTTAAAGTACCTTTTTTCTTTACAATTAAAGTATCTAACAACTTTAACCTTTAATTTGGATTGTGACTTCCTATTTCCAATGCCATTGTCCTTGTTCCGTCTGTTATTAACAATCAGACCCACATCTGATCCACCTTAATATATGTCATAGATCATTTTCTTCCAATTCTTTAGACTACTATCGAGTATCCTTCATATCATTAAAATAAATAATATCTCTACTATACAACATGGGATCAACAAAATTTTCATATGAATTAGGAAAAGAAAACAAGGATTATGACTTGGTCCTCATCATTAATTTTAACTTTAACAACTTATAAATCTAAGACGATCTGATCAAAATTATCTATGTGATTTTTTGCTTATATACTTTCCGTCATCCTTAATGTATACAAATGTTGCCTTTGATATAAATGATTCGTAAGTGATTTCTTTTGATACTTACACTCAAGTTGCTTCTGTAAAGAAGAAAATATCATTTCGTCAACCAATGCTCATAGGATCTCATCACCCAAATTCAATAGTATTCTGTTGTGCACTTTTGATAAAATGTCTTCCTTCTCTAATGCCCCTAAATTCTCTTATAGTTTTTTTCTTCTTCCAACGGTACTACATATCGCCGTTAAATAAAAACCGCATCTTCACCTTTCAAAAAGTGAAATCATTTGATCTATTGAATTTCTTAATATCAAACTTGTGAAGAGAAATCTAGATAGCAAAAGCTATACTCTAGTACTGGTTATTGAGATACCAATTGTTTTGATACCAATTATCGGACAAATAGAAGCAATATAGGAAGAAAATAAATGAAGCATAAACAAAAGTATTTATATAGTTCCACCAATTATATGACCTATGTCCACAGGTAAGGAGATAGCCTTCTTTTATTACTATTAGAAAGATGACATAAAGGAGAACAAATTGCAATAACCTTCTTAATCTTCCATAGGTTCTACCTTATAGGACTCTTATCAAGGTATTTATAACTTATGGATGTATATGAAAAGTTTAATTATAGTGAAATTTTGTTTGCATAGAAGTCTAAGGTCACTAAAACAATATTTTCATATATGTCTAACAACATTGAAATTCTATTTTCTTGAGTCATCGAAAATTATGTCAGGAGTTTGGCGCCTGTCCTAAACTTGACACGAGCATCGGTTTGTTTCTGATTTAACAATCTCTCTAATCAATACAAGACCAACATCAATCCCATATTCTAACCCGATGTTAATTAACTTCTAAAAATTCTCTATTCACCGAGAATTCAAAGGATATCTTACAATATAATTTAATAGAAATATAGTAAATATATTTTAAAAATATTTTTAATACCATAATATTTTAAAACAATTTTAAATTTATATGAGTATTTTTAAATAAAAAAATAACATGAAAATTGTGTGTTCTTTTTATGGTTTTCACATATATCTTATTTTTAAAATTCAATCAGTGTAATTTCACGTCAAAACATGATTTACATGCATCACATCCCTTTAATTGTTCATAATAGCAAATTAGTTCAAAAAGAAGCCTAAATGTATATATTAAGACTTTATAATAAGAGTTTAAACTTTGACAAACTGATTACAATTTTTTTAAAATCTAAATACCATCATCATTGAGTTAAATTTTATAGGTTTAACAATTACATCTACTTAAAAAAAGATAGTAAAACTGATGTTCATTGTTTAAATATTTAATCATAACTAGGTTAATACCTTTTCTATATTTTTTAATTTTCTAGTTGACATTACTTTTATTCAATTATAACTCTGTTAAAACAATTTATTCATTTGTTTTAATAATCCATTTTATTTTTCTAAAAACCAATGGGTTTAAATGAAAATTTGGACATACTATTACTAAATCAATACCAAGTATGTCTTACTTTAAAATTCTAAAGCTAGAGAAGTTAATTTTCTTTCAATGATGGTCAAGATTGGTTACAAAACGATAACGTTTTGAGTTATAGAACAAAGTCATATAAATATTTGTGTATTTTACATTTTTGTAATATAATTACTTCATATCTAATAATTCTTTTTCTCAAGAATTTAATCATAGCTTTTGCTTTATATGTGAATAAATTATGACTTATAATAAAATATTAATTTAATTATTAGGTTAATTGTAAAAAATTTCAAACTTTATTCAATTTTATAATACTAGTCTGAATTTTAAAAAATAGCACTAAAACTAGCCTAACTTTCAATTTCTAATAAAAATAGCCCGATAATAAGTTGTCCATTAATATAGATGACGTAATTTTTGCCACATAAATAATACATATTTTATTTATGTTACTATGAATTTTAATTACTTAATAATTAAAATATCAAAAACTTTAAAATAATCATACATAGATATTTTAATTTATTAAATAATAAAATTTATACTTATCACGAGAATAATCACATAGTAAAAAGACCAATTTAACGTAGTTTGTCACTGTCATTTATATTAACAGAAAATTTTGCTATCGACTATTTTTATTAAAAATTAAAAGATGTCTAATATTATAAAATTGAGTAAATATTAAGTTTAATATAGCTAAGTTAACGTTAATTATTTTATGCTTGGATCTTGTATTATTATTCTGCACTTTATGATTGGGCCAATATGTCTGCTAAAAGACACTTCGACAACTGTTTAAGCAATTGGAGTCGACCTAGGGAACTGTGTATGATAAGACTCGTTACCCTAAAGCTTTGTATTGGATAAATGTCAAAAAGCATGAAAATGACAAGCTTGAAAATAAATGTTTTTGAGGATTCGATTTCAACATTTTTAAGTGTTTAGTTAACCTAATCCACTGACTTTGATAACCTATTATACACTTTTAACTTTTATGTTCGTAGTATAAACAATTCTTGTATATGTCTATGCAATAAACGAACTCATGTAATATTTTCTTAAAACAGTCGGTGTTTAAGTTTAGCTACATAATACCTCTGTTAAGGTGGGAAACACGTTTTGGTCCAATACAAAATGTACCCTCGTAAGTTCATGACTAAAGAAATGAACATGCAATAAAATAATAAGGTGCTAAAGTTGTTTTCTAGGATTAAAAAAGGGTCACCCCGTTGTAAATAATTCATAATTGTCAGTGCATTTGCTTTGAAAAGTTAACTAAAACAAAGCTCATCTTAAATAGTACTTTGGGATCTATATAATCCCAAAGTATGAACTAATATATGTTAACACCTTATCCTTAAAAAATGAAAAGTGCATGGGGCATATGCCTCGTGAGGGAATATGACTATGATAAAGCATAAGCAAGTAGGCTTAACTAGGCCTGGAGTGAGTGAATGGGACGATATGAATTGGTCTTGACTAGTTAATTTTGTTTCTTGCAAATTCCAGGCACTGCAAGCCCACAATTTTTTAGCAGAAGAAAAATATTGAAAAAGACGTGTGGGAGATTAAACAGTTTTTATCTTTTTTTGGCTTTAGCATTGTATAAGAATAAAAAGTAGATGAGGAGTTTGTAAATGAAGAAAGGAGTCAGGCAGTATATGATGCCTCCTAGTAGAGGGAATGGAACACTTTATGGTGTCTCCTCTTATTTATGTACTCATATTAGGCCACCTACTAGATAAGAGACTGATTTTTTCAAAATTCAGGCATAGACAAAAGCAAAATAAGGCAAGATAGGTCTAGAGAGACTACCTTAATCAATGAAGAGGACTTCTTCTTGTTTAGGTTTAATGGTGAAGCAAATATGATAAAAATTTTGGAGCTTGGACCATGGAACTTCAATGGGAAGCCACTTCTCCTTCAGAGATGGAGGCTAGGTATGGTCCTTAAGAAGCATGAAATAAAGCAAACTCAGGATTGATTTATTTGATAACCTCTATAGGAAGATCAATTTGCTTAGACAAAAAAAAATACTATTGCACTTAAAACGATTAGATATGTTAGAGTTTGCATTAAAGTAAATATAGATGAATAACTGCTTGAAACTTCAAAGGTCATGAGATGAAAAGATGGGCCTTATGAAGATCAAAATATAACTCATTTACTAATGTAGACCACTTAAACCTTGCAACAAAACATTTGGAAACTAATAGGTAGAATATTTGTTACACAAGATTAAATAGAAGTTATAGGTGTCATCATTTAATTGAATTAGCCGAGGAATCAACTAATCCCCAAAAAGATTCCACCATTACCACCATTGAATCCTCTAAAGCTATAGCCACCACTACCACTACCATTGGATTCACTTAACTAGAAGGTCCCCATTATTAAGTTCCTATCTCTCCCAAGCAAATTCATAATCATAAACCTAAAGAGACCAACAAGGAGATTGATAAACCATTTACACCCTTAACTATTGCACTAGCAGCAGTTCAAAAAGTCCAAGATGAAGGTATTGTTACTATTACTAAAAAGAAATCAGGAAGCCTAAGAAGAAAGAGCATGTCACCAATTACAATCCCTTTTAATGTCCATAGTTACTTGGAATATAAAGGGATTAAACTATTCAAATAAACAATAAGTTTTTTATAACTACCTTATCATCAAGAAATTTTTTTGATTAGTCTTTTAGACACAAAAAAAATCCCGTCATTACAAGTAGCACCTTTGTCTTTTGAACAAGGATTTGCACTCAATCACCAACCACCAAACACACTTCAATAGTAGAGGGTTGGTAGCTTTTGATTAAAAAACCATTCAAGACAGATTCTAGTCAAATATCATATAAATATATACGTCTTCATATAACCTTGATCAAGTCTAATTCTAAAGCAGACATTACCTTTATCGATGCTTTTAATCTTACTTCAAAAAGGAAAAACCTCTAGAATAATATTACTAACTTACTAGCTTTAATCTTTAAATTTTGGCTTATCCTTGAAGATATTAATAACACTCTCTAATTTAATAAAGTAGATGGTAGATGTTTAAAGGAACACAATACAAATGATTTAACAGGTTTCTTGTATAAAGTAAGTCTTAAGGATCTCATATAAGATGGTCTCCAATATACTTAAACAATAAGCAAGGTGGAAAAGAAAAAAAATAGACAAGGCTTTATTTAACTCCCTTTACTCATATTAGAAGCAATTTTCGTACTTGTTTATGTTTAAAGGAACACAATACGAATGATTTAAGAGGTTTCTTATATAAAGTAAGTCTTAAGGATCTCATATAAGATGGTATCCAATATACTTAAACAATAGGCAAGGTGGAAATTTACACCTAAGAAAAAAAATTAGACAAGGCTTTTTTTAACTTCCTTCACTCATATTAGAAGCAATTTTTGTACTTGTTTATGCTTAGATCATACCTCAATTGAAAGTCACCTTTAACATTCTCTTTAAAACAAGGAAAGCCTTATTTAAAACACCTTAATTATGAAGAATTAGTTACCAAAGTCATTAACACCAACGTGATTGGTTACGAATCTTAAAAATGTATAAGGATATTGCAAGAAATCAAATAAGAGTCAAGCTTTCTTAATAAGAAAGTTAATAATAATACATAACAAGCACTTTTTGGACATTAGTAGCTACTTTTGGGAAATTCAAACCAAAATTATCTCAAATCTAGGAGATGAGAGACTTATGCAATAAGAAAACTTATATTGACAAATAATGTAGAGCTGTTAATAATCATAGCTCTCTTTTGAGACAAAGATATAAAATACAATAGTTGAAGGAAGGAGATAGAAACAAATTTTTTTTCATAATTCAATATTCGAAAAGAATAACACTAATAAAATAAGCTCCCTTATTGATAACTCAGGAGCAGTGTATGAGGATTAGGAGAATCTGAAAGCTTTGTCTTAGGTTGCTCTAAAGATAATTATTTCACTATTAAGAAAATTAACTCCTTTATCCCTCATCTCATCACAAATTAGGAAGTAGATTCCTTACTAATAATTTTATGAAAGAAATTTTGAAAGGACCTTATTTAGTATAGATGCTAACAAAGCACCTAAACTTGATGACTTAAATGCTTTGTTCTTTCAAAATTCATAAAGCTTAGTTGGTGACACTATCTCAAAATCAATTATGGAATTCTTCTCATTAGGTAAGCTCCTAAAAGAACTTAATAAGACATGCATATGTCTTATATCAAAGATTCATAACCTTACAACTACGCAATACTTTAAGCCCATATCATGTTGTAATGTGGTATAAAGTATTATTTCTAAGATGCTTGCTGCAAAAATCAAAGTGATCTTGAATCTATAATCAAGTACAACCAATGACTCTTCATCTAAGGTATAAGCGTAAGGGATGATATCATGTTGATTCAAAAGATATTCAATAACTACCTTAGGAAGATTGATATTAAAAGATGCTTAGTGAAAGAAAAATTCTTTAAGGATTTTGACTCAGTATAATAGGTCTTTCTATTTGAGAATATGATAGCCTTTGAATTCCTTATTAAATTTATTAAATGGTTGGAACAATATGTAACTTCAACTTGTCTTAGTGTGTTATTCAATGGTGAAACTACACAAATATTTAGTGGAGTCTAAGGTCTAAGATGAGAAGCCATTTATCTCTTTATCTATTCTCTATATGCACTAAAATTCTTATCAAGTTGAAAATAAAGAATATTAAAAAGGAAAAAACTTTCAATTTTTTCATTACAAGTGTAAAATGCTCTAACTTTTTAAACTCACCTGTACATATGAACTTTTAATGTTGTGTAAGGCTAATATAGACTTAGTCAAAGTCCTCTAAACTCTTTGTAGACTTTTTAAAGATTGTTATGTCTCTCCATTAACATCAATAAAAAGAAATTTCTTTGTCTTAAGTAGCATTCCTAATTTTACAGATGATGTCACTATGTTTTCAGGCTTCAAACACCTATAAACCTCCTTTTAAATATGTTGATATTCCTATAGTTACCTCAAGAATCACATCTAAGGGTTGTTAACTATTCTTTGATGTAATTCATAAAAGAATAGGGAGTTGGTGTGATATATTCTGACAATTTGCTAGGAGACTCTAACTCATCCTATATTTCCTTAACAATTTACAAGTCTACTAGTATTTTCACCTTTCTCTTCTTATGATCATGATAAAAAATTGAAATATTACTCAAGAATTTCCTTTGGATTGGTAAATAGAATGTTGCTTCAAGTTCTAAAGTTAAATGGATAGAAATATACAAGCCTAAGGACAATGGAGGTTTGAGAATAGGGGGTTGGTGTGATATATTCTGATCATTTGCTAGGAGACTCTAACTCATCCTATATTTCCTCAACAATTTACAAGTCTACTAGTATTTTCAACTTTCTCTTCTTATGATCATGATAAAAGAATTGAAATATTACTCAAGAATTTCCTTTGGATTGGTAAATAGAATGTTGCTTCAAGTTATAAAGTTAAATGGATAGAAATATACAAGCCTAATGACAATGGAGGTTTGAGATTAAAGTCTATTAGTATAATGAACAAAATTCTATTAAGTAAAAGGATTTATAAGCTATTTATAAACCAAGAACGACTATGGGTCTAATGGATACACATATGATTCTTAAAGAGCCAAAGATTTTAAAATATCAAGGCTAATACCAACACATCCTGGATAGTCCAACAAATATTAAATATAAGATACAATGTGAGTGTTAATATGAATTGCATTATAGGGAATGGGAAGAACACTTAGCTTTAATATGAAAATTGCCATACACTAGACCCTCTACACTATTAATCTAATGCCAAAACTATGATGCCAATAATCTAGGGAACTTTCTTCTATGATGGCAATAATCTAGGGAACTTTCTTAGATTTTCACTCACATATTGAATTTGGGAAATCTGGTGTATCCCTGAATCAAACATAAGCCAGGAAATGGGGAAACATATGGTTTTGGTATTAAAATTGGTCTGAATTCAACCTCTCCCACTAAAATATGAAATTCTCCATTTAAGAAACATAATTCCTATTGATGCAAAATTATCCTCACTCATTCAGAATGGAGAGTAGTCTAGAAACTTCCAAGGGTTTTCCTCTAGAGCAAGATACTTAACTCAGCTCTTTCAATGGAAGAATGAGGACAATATTATCTATACTCCTAATTCCAAAGGGGTTTTCGCAAATGAATCTTGCCACAAGATCTTCAATAATAACACTAGGGATGTACCATGGTTTGAACTTCTTTGGAAACAATTCCTGAACCCCAAAACCTCCTATGATAAAGAACAAAATTAGAACAAAAAATAGATGGTTTAGCTCTTATGATTCCACTTGTGTCTTGTGCAAAGAAGCTAAAGAAGAGAGAAACCACTTATATTTTCACTGTAAGTACTCCAAATCTATGTGCAATAGAATTTTTGTATATTCTAGTAGAATTTTGTCAAAATTACGAATGGACTATGATTTTAGATTGGTTCACCAAGCTTGTCAATCACCAAAAGTATAATGGAGTGCTATTCAAGACTACCTTCACCACTACTATATACTCTCTTTGTAAAGAAAGAATTAACAAGCTATACAAAGGAGCTAAAGTTGGAAAGCATCAACTAGTTGAAGACATCCTTAACCGGATTAGAGCTATTATGGTAGCAAAAGATGTACAAAACTGACTTTCTCCTGACATGAAAATTAGATGGAACTTGTAATCAAAGATGACTGTAACATCTATCTTGCATAGTTCTAGTCTTAAGAATCAACTTATAACTTCAAACTCATTGTAATGTAGAAATAGCTTATGCTAAATTTAATATAATTTCATTCATTTTCCTAAAAAAGAACATTCTACAGGAAGCAGAAAGCTTTCGAATTGGACAAGTTCAAAAGATAAGAAAAAACTAAACCAAATGCATCCAATTGAGAGTAAAGCCTTGAGGTGGTCAATGAGACTAACACCAAAGGAGAAGAGAGCAAATGATCCAAAATAAACTAAAGCCTAACCTATTTGGTAAGAAAAAAAATGCATTCTTTTTTTAAAAAGTGAAATAACATTGAAGTTCAAAAAAGAAAAATAATAAGAACCTAGTTGTTTTGTGTCCAAGAAAATGCCAAACAAATTACAAAGAAAAGCAGACGAAGAGTCCAAATACCCTAGATAGGAAAAAAATAGAAAATATAGAAAAATGCCAAAAGAAATGTCCATTATAGAGAATGTAGCTTAGTAAGCTATGAAATCTAACTGTATAAGCAAAAAGTTATAAACTTAGATCGTGCTAAAAGTACAAATCAAAATCAAATTGTATTTTAATAAAAAAGAGCAATGCCAGAGGCAAGTTAAAGATAAAGTACCAACTAGGATCGTGCTTAAAGTGGAAGTGAAAGAAAGGAATCTTTAAAACCAAGTAATAATTTTTTAGAAAGAGAAATATAAAATTTTCTAAAATATTTTCTTCACTAGAGTAGAATTCTTTTGTTACTTCTGAAATTTCTTATGTCATGTTATAAAGAAGAAAATTATTGCTTATCTCATTGTTCATAAAGTAAACCAACCAAGACATAACCATATTGTTTTTTTATTTTTCAAGTTTTGAATTTGAATCTTCAACCTTTGGAGGAATGAAATTACTGATGAGATACTCATCTTTTCCTTTCCTACAGACATACATCATTGATTGATTGTGACCTTTAAAGGTAGTTGTTCCCATTCAAATTGTGTTCTGTAATGGGAAGGAAAGAACCCTCTAATCTACTATAATTGTTGTTGATGATACTGTCAGAACCTGAAATTGCCTCTAATGAAGATGGGGTCTATCTTTCGATTCATATTTTGTATTTAGTCATGAGAAGAAGAATATATACAATTTTAAGGTTCAAAAAGTGATTTGATACCATGCAGAATGATTTTATTGCCAGAAAGGAAAAGTTATGTTTTCTATAATACATATAATAGATAGTTGAATCAAGGCATACATTGACCAATGGTCCAAGCTAATATCTGGTACCAAATTTGGGCATAAACTAATTGTTATCTAAAGCTAGATTGGGTTAAAAACTAATTAATGGTTCGAGCTCATGTTCAACCCCTACCTTGGTTAGGTATTAGGTATTATGTAATTATTAATGGCAGTAATGATTATTGCATATGATATGTGTTATGTGGTGTTAATATTAGTATATTATGATGCGTTATTATTTTTGTGAAAATTTAGCGATATTATCTTCATTTCAAAAGAAAATTTTCAGGATTTCAAGAATAATTTTCAACAATCAGTTGGTTAGGACTAACTTGATATCAATTATTTTAGAATGAGCTTGATTCATTTCCTATAATAAAAAGATAATGATAATAATTCCCTAAATAAGTTTTTTTCCCTTTATAGTCCTGTATGAAATGTGTGTGTGTTTAGTGTAA
>JAOTAW010000201.1:5592881-5609028 GCA_025629945.1 Erythroxylum savannarum | reverse complement strand
AGGCCTTTTATTTAATAAATCCTAAAATAATCATAAACACTAAATACAAAGAATAAGTAAATACTCATGAATATATAAGATAGATATAAACAATTAGATCTCACAATTCCATGGAATTAATGTTCCAATACTCTTTTAACTGGAAATAATAATTTAGTTACAAGCCATCGAGAAGTAAGAACACATGAATATTATTCAAAAGAAAAAAAATAATTCTTACGGAAGAAGTTGGGAGAAAAAACCCAACGTGGGATAGCCAAAAAAGTCCAGACTGAAGACTTACCTATGTACGGTTCTCTCCTTTGAAAGCAAAAGATGGAAAGCAATGTAGACATCTCCTAAAATCGGTAGTTGTCACCTTTTCCAAAAACTCCAGCCACCTCCGTATATCTCCCCCCAAAAGACACATCTTATTTATTTTCAAAAACAAACCTTAAAAACGTCTGCAATCTTTGTGTTTTGCATCCCTTTATTTTTCTGGCTGATGCATTTTCTCCTCTTCTGCTTGCATTTTATTCCTCTTAGTTTTTGCTGGGTATTCTTGCTATGTTGTTTCACCTATACTGCACGTTTTTGGTTCTTTATTGATGGACTCTGCATTTTATGCTTTTATTTCTCCTATGTACTGTCGTTTTATTCTTCTTATGTCCAGCTATTGCTTGTTATCATTTTCTCTTCTGTTGGATTCCTCTATATTGTTGTCGTTTTATCCTCTAATTTATCCAAATTTATCTTCTTTCCTAACCTCCAAAAATGATATAAAAACACCATAATTATGACAATATCCATCCATTATGCTCCAAAATGCCCCAAATTGATATGTAAATTAATAACTTATGAAATTCCCCCACACCTAAACAATGCTTATCCCCAAGCATTTAAAAGACTTGAAAACAAAACAAACCTAAACAAAACTATTTACAACTCTTTTAAAAAATTTAGCCAACATGCATTATCTTATCGAACCAAGATCAAAATCTAGCCACAAACATTTCATAAAATTCAACACTAGAATAACCATCACAATTCCCAATGACCTTTCCAAACTCAAAATGCACTTGATTTGACCTCACATGAAGATTCACTCAATGCAGTTAAGAAGTGTTTATAGGACATTTCACTCATTCTTACAAAAGAGAAATAAGAACATTTATGATCCAAAACATAGGTAACTCATGATTGCTTAAAGGATATTCAAGGACTTGCAATTCATGGTTAAACTTGCTTTTATTTATTTATTTTCTTTTTTTAACACTTTTGCCCCTTTTCTTTCTCTTCTTTTCTCTTTTCTTTTTCTTTTTTATTTTTTTTGGCATTTCACAACTTTATTTCTCTACATTTGTAGAACATCAAAACATGAGATTTCAATATAACCATACATGTTTCCATTACATGTCAACCTCAAACCATAAACTAATAAGTTAAAGCAACTAGTTTTACATTCCTTTAATAACGAGTTGAAAACGAATGTCAAAACACAAGGCTTGGGCTAAAATTTGTGGTTTTATGTCAAAGAAAGAGGTTAAGGCTTCAACTTGGCTAACTAGGGGAAATAACATATGGGGTAGGTTTTAGAAAGCCAATGTAGTTTAACCCTAGATGCCTTCTATCACTTTAATGCATCAAATTTACTAGTGGTCTCAACATGCATAACGGAGCAAGTTCTAGAATGATCAAGCCATGTGTGACAATACTCAACAAGAAAACAATTTGGGCACAAAGAATGTAATTGCTCCTTAAAGGCTTAATTCTCACTTATTTAAGTAGGCTTTTGTCAAATCTTGTATACTTCTCATTCAAAACAACCATTTTGGAAAAAGTTAGTCATTATATCACCAAATCACTATTCATGCTTGCAATCCATCATGCTTTCTCAGTTCAACAAAATAATGCACATTAACTTACAAAAAAAATAATTTTTGAAAATCAAGAAATTCCTTTCCCACACTTAAAATCTACATTGTCCTCAATGTAAAAAAACATAATGCACAAAAACATGAAAAAGGAAAGAAATTTTAACAAGAACACAACATAAGTTATAATGAACACCAAAAATTAACGAAGGAGAGGAGAGAATATAAACAAAAGATAAATAAAGAAAAGAAACTTCCCTAGACAAGCTATGGTGGGGGAGTTGAGTGTGGCATGGTTGCTGTCTATGTTGTGGGTGTGGGTTGATTTGATTTTTGCTAAAAAGAAGAAACAAGCAGAGGAGAGAAACTAAATAATTAAAGGGAAAACATAAATAAAAATCATTGGGTTGCCTCACAATTAGTGTTTTTCTATATTGTCTTTGGCTAAACATAGCTTTTGTCCTTCAAATTGATTCATAAATGGGTTAAGCGAAATGAATCCCCTCTATAAAAGAGACATTAAAATTGCCAATGAAAGGTTAAGTCTATGACCATTTACCTTAAATATTTTGCTAGTCCTTAAACTTTCAATCTTAATAATATTTCTGATAAGATATGGTCCAGTCCACTTGGACCTCAACTTACCAGCCATAAGCTTCAATCCTGAATTATAGAGTAAGACTTTTTAGCTTACTAGAAATTGTTTCCGATGTAAGAATTTTTCATGTAGGATTTGGTCCTCTCTTTGTACATCCAAGCATTCTCATATGCTTCCAATCATATTTCTTCCAACTATTGGAGTTGTAACTTTCGCTCCTCTCCTACTACCTGAGCCTCGAAGTTGCATTGCTTTAACTGCCTAAAAAGCATGATGTTCAATTTCAATAGGTAATGACACATCTTACTAAAAAACAATCGATAAGGCGACATTCTGAGGGGTGTTTTGTAAGCAGTCCGATAAACCCACAATGCATTGTCTAAATACAAGCTCCAATCTTTGCGATTGGGATTGACTGTTTTCTCCAAGATATTTTTTATTTCCTGGTTGGAGACTTCAACTTGCCTATTTGTCTGTGGGTGATAAGTGGTTTGCTACATAGTGATGGACTCCATACTTGTGCATCAAAGCTTCCACCGTGCAATTGCAAAAATATGCACCTTGATCACTGATGATTGCTTTAGGTACCCCAAATCTACTAAAGATGTGAGATTTAAGAAATCCTACAACAACTTTAGAATCATTAGTGCGGCTGATAAGCTTATATTTTCACATATGTTTAGGACTCAATTCATAGTCATTTACATTCATTTTATGTTTATCTATGGTTGGTTTATCGTGTTTTAGCATTATTTGAGGTCCATTGACATAAAATGCATAAATGATACAAATAGACTTAAATTGTACTGTTTTTGAGTTTCTGGCAGACTTGACCTCTAGTCATTGTTGGATTTTTATCTCGAGATTGGTTAAGCCAAAAATTCTGAAATTTTATACGTAAATTCTAGACTCATTGACAGATTTTTTGGAACCAATTTCAGATTTTTCGGAGCTGGAATTTAAGAGAAATAAATTTACGAAAACCCACGTCATATTGTTGGAGCACCAGTATGACCCATCGACGATGTTTCGGCCATAACTTTTGACTCAGATGTCAGAATCCCGTGATTCAAGTATCGTATCGAAGTTAACACAAAGAAGAAGAGACTGATAAATTTTGAGCTCCTAAATCATTTTTATGTATTTTTTATGGACTGTCGAAATTTACCTTGAATAATCTCTTCTACAGCCAACATCCACCACGCATGCACACAAGAGAAGAAAACGTACAAGGCACTAGGAGCTCCAGCTAAGGCAGCACGCAAGTCACGTAGAGGAGCAGTATTAACGTGACCAAGGAGCAGTAGAGATTAAAGCAGTAGAACAAATGAGGATGGAGCAAATTAAATCAAAGCAAAAGTCACGCACAGCTTCAGACAAAAAGCAAGTAGATAACCCACAGCTGGACAGCACAACAACGCATGGGAATGAATTAAAACAGCTATAGAAAAATAAATCAACAAAAGGGGCTCGGCGTGGAGACTCGAGTAGCAACAGGGACTAGTGAAGCAACGTGGAAGCAGCCAATTCGATTACTCTTGACCCAGGGAAAGCATCGGTTGAATTGAAGAGCTGGTGGTTGGAGGATTGAACACTCAATTGGCTTATCAACATTGCAAACACCAATGAGGACCCACTCAAACAGCAAGATTGACGCACATCTCCAAGGGGGCTCCACTCATGAATTTATTTATTTATTCCTCTCATTTACTTCATCTTGGTGGGGCTCATTTAGGGACAAAACATTAAACAACGTTACTCATTTTGAGGGAGGCTCCACCAAGTGACCATGGAGCTAAAAACATTACTCCCTCCGATTTGTGGCGTTTTATATATATTTTAATTATTCAAAATAAGTGTCATTCTTGACTTTTTATGCATGTTTATAATTTTACTTCCAAAATTAACCTTTAATTTCTCTCACATCTTAATTATACAACATACACAGATTATATTTTCAAGGCACTTTAACATGTAATTAATAAGGGTATATAAGACATTTCATTAACTTTCTTAATAAGTGTGCATTCCTCTAAAACGTCACTTATTATGAATCGGAGGGAGTATATGGCAGAAGATACATACTTAAAATAAAAACCTAAAGGATTAAAAATAGAAACTGATCTAGTAGAAATTAAAAAAATGATAAAATATTATGGAAATAACATTCTTCTGTATATAGGAAAACTTCAAAAACAAGTCATGGATATGCAAGATATGATAGAAAAACTGAATAATCTCTCCTTATTTTTTTATCTTTTTGATTTAGAATCGTCACTGTATATACAGACGCCAAATGCTTCAGATTTATCTTTTCATTTAAACGACTTCTAGCTACTTGTATAAAAAGGACAAATATTTTTTGTGTAATTTCAGAGATGACAATCTTTTTCGTACTTCAAGACTAGATCTTATCTTGCCTCTTTCAATCATGCTTATTTTGTTTATACAAAATTTTGAGCAACCAATGGTGTCTTCTTTTTTTTGGGCTAGGGCTATCATTAAAGAAGAAAATTTGTTTTTTTTTTCCAGCATAGGTTTAAAATCCTTTTTTAAATGCTGCTTTTATGACAGAAATAACAGTTCTTCAACTATCTTAGCCTTGTTGATTAGGCTATAAAATTTTTGTTATGAATAGTTGTAGTGATTTATCTTAAATCCTTTTTTAAATGCTGTCGCTATGCCAAAAATAACAGTTCTTCAACTATCTTAGTCTTGTTAACTAGGTTATAAAGTTTTTGTTCTGAATAGTTGTAGTGATTTATCTTAAATCCTTTTTTCAAATGTTGCTTCCATGTCAGAAATAATACTTCTTCAACTATCTTAGTCTTATTGACTAGACTATAAAGTTTTTGTTCTGAATAGTTCTATTGATTTATCTTGGCTTGCTGGATATGACAAAATGAAAGAAGTAGAAATCTACTTATTGAAAAAAGTTGTTAAGATGTAATTTTTGTTAACTTTAGAATTCAGACTTCAAGTCCACCTGGACAAATCAGCTCCTTAGGGTAGTAATAAGGGCATCAAGCAATCTCTATGTATCTAAAAAAAAGAGTTCGAGCTCGATTGTAGAATATAGAATGTGTTAAGTATTATTTTTTATTACTTTAAAAGGTTATTTAGATCTTAAAATATTTTATAGATTTGTAAAATTTAAGATAAAATAATTTTAGATGTGAATTTAGAAAACATATTTAAAGGTTAAAAATAAAGCATGTGGCTAAATATTTAAACTGATGATATTTTATATAAGGGCTAAAACTAAATAGACTTAAAGCTTTGAGATAGAAAAAATGTCTGGTGACATTAACTTGAAAATAAAATGAGTTTAGCTTTTGATTAATTTTAAAAAAAGTTAAAATGAAGGTAACTTAAATAAAATGGACCTAAATTAAACATGTTGAAATAAATCTTTGACTTTAAAATATGAAAAAATGCTTGACTGGATTTGATTTTTTTTTCTAAAATGAAAAGGACCTAAATTAAAATTTTATTTATGGATAGGATAAAAGACATTAACCTTTCCTATACTTTCATAAATTTTACAATTTCTTTTACTCGGAGAAATTCATATGCTTAAAGATACGTCTATAATATATAACTCATGTTACTTTTGTTGAAATGACATTTTTTTAATACTTAAAATTACTCACGAGTAGTCACATTGTAAGGACCAATTAGGATAACAAACCATAAGAAAGAGTATATGTCAAACATGTTAATTTATCATATTTATATATTAATTAATTTTATTAAACTACATTTAATAATTTTTAATAATATATTTACTAGTTTAATATGATAGTAAACTAGTCTTTCATTAAATTCTTGTTTATTATTAGAATAACACTATTAAATAAAATAATGTGTTTTTTATTTTATTAATATTTTATATTAATAATTAACTCGATTGGCTTTCATTATTAATAAATGAAACTAAAAGTCTTATTTTTATTTTTATTGTATTTATATCTCATTATTTATATCAAAACCTATAGATAATCTAAGTTAACTTATGCCATTATCTATAATATAACTTTGCACCTTAATGTATACAAAATGATATGCATAATAAAACCTAATTTCTTTAAGTTTCTATTAGATGCCCTAATTAGGGATTGCTGGAGGCTCGAGAGATTCGACCAATTACCCGAACGACTCACATTCTTTGAAAGTAACTTCATTTGAAGTTAATCTTTTAAAAGTGTAAGACCAAAATAATGTCATTTTGGACAGCTTGAGCAAGTTCAGACTACACAGCTCAAACTTGACTCGAGTCAAGCTACAAGACTAGCTCAACCTAGTCAATTACCACCTCTAACTTTAATTAGGTTGTTAATCTATCCGTTACCTTGTAGGGCTTTATGGGGTAGCTCAGCGATATCAGAGCCACCAGGTTATAGCCTGGGTTTGCCTCACGTCGCGGGTTCGACTCCCTAAATATTAAAGGGATCGTTCTGCAGCGCTATCTGATCCCAGTCAGAAATATGGGCTTCAGAGCGGGGGTATATTTGGGTAATTATATCCGTTACCTTGTAGGGTCTTATGGGGTAGCTCGTGGACTTTTAATTGACCTTTTGTAATTTATAAATTATATTAATAATTATTTAAAAAATTAATATATATTTAACCAAGTTAAAATCAATTAATCTAAAGATTCAAATATCTTCTCCACCCTATTCTTTTCTCCACCACCCGATTCTCTTCTCGTTAAATTCTTAAATCACATCACTCTTCATAATTATACGTTTTAAAGAAGAATTAATTATATAATAATTATTATATATTTATAGTAAATATTATTATTCAATAAAAACATATTTATAAAATAAAATTTTATGATTTATAATATTAATAACAATAATGTCATTTATAATTAACTTTTTTCCTTCAAATATAAGCTAATGGTTTTTGAAAATCCTTGGCTAGTCGAATTAACAACTATCGAAGAAAAATTTGTAAATATTAAATCCCCTTGCCATTTCTTAATGCCGGAATCCAACCATGATCAAATCACGAGAACAGTAGAAACAAAATTTTACAAATTCCAGTCAAATCTCGATAATTGTATAACCTGAACAACAACATGAATTGTAAAGTATGAATCATATCTAATTCGCGTTTCCTGTTTAAATCTTTTGATAAATTCTTTACCGTGTCAACCATGATCTGTTCAATCATTCAACCTCTAATGGTATCTACAAAAGCAATTTCTTAACACTTGAGAGGAAGAAAAGAAAAGTGCTAGCATCTAAACTTTCTTCCTATTAATAGAAAAATCATTAGGATTTTTATTTTTTATTAAAATTAAATTATTTAATTATAATTATAATTATAATCAAAATCAAAATCAAAATCTAATTAATTTAATTTTAATAAAATCAAATATCTCATATTTGATCCGTAAAGTTTCTCAAACTTTATAATTAAGTTTAATTTAATTAAATTGGTTTTTCTTTCATAAATTACTTTTTTTTATGTATGACCCATTAAGTTCCTAATATATTGACAATGATTATAAATTCTAATTCTAATTCACGATTAGAATCAGATAAATTAAAACTCCTTTTAATTTATCTTTAATTCTCCAATTAAACAATAATAATAATAAATCAAGATTGATGTCTAGCAACTTGTCATAACTACCCAAATATTAGGAATGTCAAAGTGGTTTGACTTAACCTGTCCATGCATGGTTATGATATATAATTTAATCCTTTCGTCATCTAATATTTCAAGTGGACAGAGTATGAATATAATATCTATTTTTTTGGTCCAATCATATTCGTTCTTGCTAATTAGTAATTGATTTATAATTGAAATTTAAAAATGCAATTTTCAAATTCACTATGGCAAGAGAATTCTATAAATCACTACTAATCAAGAACAATAGAATGTTCTCTCTAATTACTTTAGAGTGACGAATCATATATTAACTTAGTCAACTATCTCCGTATAGTTCATATTTCATCCAAGTACTATGGACTGAATCATCCTAGCACGCTTCATAAATAACATCAAAATACAATGATTCCCACACGAGATACCTTGGTAATATCAAGTCTAAGGATTAATTATACAACCATCATTATGAGGAAATCCACAAACACATAAGTAATATTCCATTTGGAATTCTCGTAATCGGGTCAGTACAGTGACTTATTCTCTAATAATCACTCACACATTAGTTTAAGTATCTCTATACTTAATTTATAAGATTAATTATTTTCTTGATCAGAAAGAAACATAATGTGTGCTAGTTTTACCGTTTCAACAATATCCTGTCTTGATAAAACTGCAACTAAGAACATTTAGGAATAATATATAAATGTAAATTGAATCTCACAATTATTATCTCATTATAATTTAAATTGCATAGTAATTATTTGAGAGATTTTATCTTCATTATTAAAAAATTAAATGTAATTAACTAAATACACAAAGATAAAGAATGCCTTTTATTAATTAAATAATAATTTCATACATCAAATTGCATCCAAATGATTGATTGCAAAGCATAAACTAATAATCTTCCATTTACACTAAAGACAATTGCCTATGTATCACCATATTCATCCATATGTCGATCATGTCTCTTATGAGACAATGACTTAATAAAAGGATCTGCAAGATTTTCTTTAGAGGGAACTCACCGCAATACTATGTCTTTCCTCTCCACTATCTCCCTGATCAAGTAAAACTTCCAGAGTACATGTTTGGATCGTTGATGAGACCTTGGTTCCTTTGCTTGTACAATAGCACCGTTGTTATCACAGCACAATACTATAGGCTCAACAACGCTAGGAACTGCTCCAAGTTTAGTGATGAAATTTTTTATCCAAACCACTTCCTATGCCGCCTCTAACATTGAAATGTAATCTACTTCAATCGTTGAAGCTGCAATGTTTGGTTGTTTGGAACTCTTCCAACACCACAATTTATTGCAAAGATGTACCCTGACTGTGATCTGCTATTATCGGGATCTGATTGAAAACTATCATCTGAATATCACTGAACTCTCAATTCAACTTTTCCATAGAACAAGAAAACATCTTTAGTTCTTCTTAAGTACTTTAAGATGTTTTTCATAGCCGTCCAATGATATCTAGCAATGCTAGCGACACTTGGCGTTGTGAGAAACCTAGTGGGTTGTTGGGGATGCGACGCTTTAATTAGTCTTAACCAGTGCCAAACCGCCACTGGTTTTAAGATCCGATGGTGATTTTCAAAGACACAAAGCAAAGGTAGTAATCAGATGGGAGAAAACGGAAAAGACACAACTAGATAGGTAATAAATGCATATACATGCTTTCAAGAGTTTAGATTTTCATAAATGCACTTATGCCTGAACTCACAGGCAGTAACAGAAACAAGGAACATACAAGCATAATCCTAATTTTTAAAGTCAAATATGAGAAGCTAGAGAATATACACAAATTCCTATAGAAAACAATTCTCCAGAATAGTGGCATATACGTATTCAGGATCTTAAAACCGTAATTTGTTTAAATCAAAATCAACAACAATCAAGCACCATATCCAAGTTAAACAATTAACGAAAGTTCTGATACCATGATCAAATCACGGACGTAGTGGAAAACAAAATTTTATGGATTCCAATCAGATCTTGATAATTGTATAACTTGAATAACAACACGAATTGTAAAGTATGAATCATACCTAATTCATGTTTCCTGTTGAAATCTTTTAACAAATTTTTCACTGTGTCAATCACAAGCTATTCAATCACCCAACCTCTAACCATATCCATAAAAGCAATTTCTCAAGACTTTGAGAGGAAAAAAAGAAAGTGCTACTTTCTAAACTTTCTTCCTATTAATAGAAAAATCATTAGGAGTTTTAATTTTTATTAAATTAAATTATTTAATTATAATTAAAATCAAAATCAAAATCAAATCAAATTAATTTAATTTTAATAAAATCAAATATCTCATATAATTATAAAGTTTGAGAAACTTTAAAGATCAAATATCTTATATTTGATCTCTAAAGTTTCTCAAACTTTATAATTAAGTCCAACTTAGTTAAATTGATTTTTCTTTCACAAATTGATCTTTTATGTGTGACCTATTAAGTTCCTAATATATTGGCAATGATTATAAATTATAATTCTGATTCTTAATTAGAATAAAATAAATTAAACTCATTTTAATTTATCTTTAATTCTCCAATTAAACAATTTATAATCATAGATCAAAATTAATGTCTAGCAATATGTCATGACCACTCAAATATCAGGAATGTTAAAGTGGTTTAACTTAAACTGTCCATGCATGATTATCATGTATAATTTAATTCTTTCGTCATCTAATATTCCAATTGGACAGAGCATGGATATAGTGTCTACTCTTTTAGTCCAATCATATTCGTTCTTGCTAATTAGTAATTGATTTATAATTGAAATTTAAAAACGTCTTTTTCAAATGTCAATTTACTCTGGCAAGAGAATTCCATAAATCACTACTAATCAAGAACAATAGAATGTTCTTTCTAATTACTTTAGAGTGACGAATCCTATATTAACTTAGTCAACTATCTCTGTATAGTTTATATTGCAACCAAGTACTATGGACTGAATCATCCTAGCATGGTTCATAAGTAGCATCAAAACACAATGATTCCCACACAAGATACCTTGGTAATCTCAAGTCTAAGGATCAATTATACAACCATCATTATGAGGAAATCCACAAACACATAAGTAATATTCTATTTGGGATTCTCGTAGTCGGGTCAGTTCAGTGACTTATTCTCTAATAATCACTCACACATTAGTTTAGGTATCTCTATACTTTAATTTATGAGATCAATTATTTTCTTCATAAGAAAGAAACATAATGTGTACTAGTTTTTCCCGTTTCAATAATATTTGTCTTGATGAAACTGCATCTAGGAGTATTTAGGAATAATACGTAAATGTAAATTGAATATCGCAATTATGATCTCATTATAATTTCAATTACTATTATTTATTCCATGGATTTTATCTTCATTATTAAAACATCAAATGTAATTAACTAAATACACAAAAATAAAGAATGCCTTTTATTAATTAAATAATAATGTCATACATCAAATTGTATCCAAATGATTGACTGCAAGGGCATAAAATTCCACTTAAAATAATTCTCAAACTTAAGAGAGATTTTTGGTACTTGTCTCAGCTGCCATCAACATTTATCTTTAAAATATCTAGTGAAGGCTTACAATCTTGAGGGTTAAAAAAAAGCAAATTTATCCTAACGTTACATTATATTTTAGGGTTAAGGAAAAATTGATTAATGCAGATTAACCAGTAAAAATTGGGGTTTTGACAATATTAAAGTCTAGATTATGATTAATTATATTATATTAGTGTAATTAATTTAATTTAAGATTGATAAAATAAATAAAATTTGTTAAAAATAATTTCAATTTGGCTAGTTTTAAATTAGATGAATCTCAAATAGTTATGAGACACACACGTAGATATTATGAAGTTATACCATTAATGACATGACAGAAGATTGATGGAGTCATGCCTTTATCTGTTTTATGTTTATAAAAGATTCAATTTGAATATTTTTAAAGTGTTGGGTTTTACTTTTGAACATTCTAAAATGTTAGTCTAATTTATATTTAAATGTAAATATTACGGTCGAATTTGCCCTTTTAACAAAGGAATAATTATAAGAAGAGTTTCCTGGGAAAATGAGTTAGTTGCAACAAATACATAAATTCACTTAATCTAGAGCGACAGAAGCAGGATCAAAACTAATAGTGTTAAACTGAAGGCCATTTCGAAAATACCATAAACCCCAAAGGAAGACATGACAATATCAGAGGAATCTCATTCTAAGCGTTGAAACACTGTGAGCAACCAATATTTCACTGAACTAATTTGAATATTCATCTGTGTGAAGGCATAAGAAAGACGAATACCAACTTAGCCTTGTCAAATCAAAGCGCCATAAGCACTGAAATGCATATTCCATTATAAGTAATTTTAGAAACATGGTTGGATCTCGAAATTCATAGAACTCATATATATACATTCATATTTAGAATTCTACTTCAATACAAAGAAAATTTTTAAACACCGACCTTTTTTCATCACTCAGTAATGCAAAAATGATTATAGACGTAAATTGCTTAGTCAATCTGTCTTTCCCAACCTTCCAGTCTCACTTATGTTCTTGATGGTATACAAGGAGAAAAGAACTCAATAGGCAGAGATGGAACCTACACTTTAGTAATTCACATCCATTAGTCAGTTTAAAACTTCCCATCACAATAGCCAAAAGTCCCTTTAATGAATTATCAGATCCCCTAACTGCCTTTTAACATGTAAGTCACTTAAATGACTAAACATTCTCCTATTGACTTTATGTAGGCTGTCATAATCATAATGTATAAATAGTCACCATTCACATATACTGGTATCATCAATAATCATAATCAAGTTTAACATTAATAAGGATCAGGACTGTCATACACTATTAATTCAACATACTCCTTTCTATGTACCACTATACTAGCCCTTCTCCTTAATCACAATTATAAATGGGAAGTACATAATGGGATTTAACATTAATGCCCCCTTTTTTTAAGGACTCGTTTAATTTTGTTTTCAACAACATACACTGCAATCAAATACATAAAGAAGAAAACAAATAATTCAAAAATACTATATTCATTAATGCGTAAAGAGTATCAAATACATAATAAAAGCCAATATGATATAATTGTCTAAAAATCATCAGTATACATAATGTCTATGCTCTTTACATGACCAGAAAATATTTTGGGTGGTAATCCTTTTGTTAAAGAGCCAATTAACATAAGATTAGTAATAATATGTCATATTGACACTTTACCTTTTTTTTTGAACCTCCTCTTTAATAATAAAGTATTTTAGTTCCATGTGTTTAGCACCTTAGAAATATTTGTCGTTCTCGGAGAAGAAAATTGCTACAAAATTATTAAAGTAAATTTGCAACAGCTTGACTATACTATCAACAATCCTAAGCCCTAAAATAAATTTATACAGCCTGAATCATGGCCTTAAACATGCCACAAACTCAACATCCATAGTGGATGTAGTAATTACAGACTGCTTTATGTTCTTCCATGAGATGACTCCTCTAACTAATAGATAAATATAGCCAAATGTGGATTTTCTTGCATTTATACAACTAACAAAGTCTGAATCTAAATATCCAACTACCTTAAGGTAATCAGACCTTCGAAAAGTGAGCATATGTTCTTTAATTCAATACATATATCTCGAAACTTTCTTTACAGTTTTTCAGTGATCTATACCAAGTTTACTCTAGTATCTCTCTAACATTCCCACTACAAAGCTTATAACTAGTCTCATATATGTTTGAGCATACATTAGACTCTCAACCACACATGCATAGGGAATTTATTCCATTTTCTTCTGTTCTAAATCACTTTTTGGACATTGCATGAGGCTAAACTTATCCCCTTTCTAAATTGAAATGGGTGATGCTAAACACTTGTTCATCCTAAATCTCTCTAACGTTTTATTAATATAGGCTTTCTGACACAAACCCTGTAATCCTTGTGATTTGTCACAAAATATTTCTATTTCTATTACATATCTTACCTCACACGTATCTTTCATTTCAAAATGACTAGAGAGAAATTTCCTAGTCTTACTTAATAGACTAAGATCATTAGTTACAAGTAAGATGTCATTATCATACAAAAGAAGAAAAATAAACTTACTCTTAGTCAGCAGAGTTTTCCTTAAATCCAATGAAAGCAATAATATCATTGAATTTAAGATACCATTTCCAAAAAGATTGTTTAAGTCCATATACTGATTTCTTCAATTTATACACCATGTGTTCTTTTTTAGCCTTTACGAACCTTAGTGGTTGGTCCATATAAACTTCTCCCTTTAAATCTCCATTTAGAAAGGTAGTTTTGACATCCATTTGGTGTATCTCCATATTATAATAAGCCATTAGAATCATAATAATTTAAAGTGAATCCTTTTTAAAAACTGATGAGAAAGTATCCTTATAATCAATGTCATCTTTATGTGTAAATCTTTTAAGAACTATTATGGCCTTATAACATTCTAGATTACTAAAAGAGTTATATTTGGTCTTAAAGACCCACTTACAACCAATTCTTTTGTAACCTTCTAGCAATCCCACAAGGTCCCAAATACCATTTTGTTATATGGATTTGAACTCAAGTTTCATGGAATCTAACCACATATCAGAAACTTCATTGTTTATAGTTTGTGAAAAAGTCACTGGGTCATTCTCAATTCCCAAGTCATTTTCAGACTCGCGTAGATATACCATAGTCATCATAAATAACTGTTCTTCTTCCTCTTTGAGACCTTTTTAATGCTGTTTATTGTGTTTCTTCTATTATAGGTTAATTCATTTTATGTTCAATTTCATTATGAATAGTGAGTTCATTAATTTGTTGTTCTTTATGATTATTAGACGGTTTAATAACTCATAAAACAACAAATTAAGTAGATGTATAAGCCATAAGGACTTGTATAATTATAGGGATTTGCACTCCTATTTCTTAAATATCCACTCAATGTGGTGTTTCACTGGCACTAGTCTCACCACATTTAATAAACCTGACTTTCCTAGTTTCCATAATTTTTGTAGTATAGATATGATAATAAAATCTAGACTTCTCTGGGTAACCAATAAAAAAGCAATGACTGTTTTTGTATCTATTTTTTTATGTGGATTATAGTACCTAATTTTTGCCTAGCAACCCCAAACAAGTAGATGCCTCAAACTAGGTTTCTTGCTATTCTACAGTTTAAAAGGAGTCCTTAGAACTGCTTTACTAGGAACCTTATTCAATACATGTATAGTAGTTATTAGAGCATATGTCTAAAAAAATGGGTAAAGATGAATTGCACATTATGCTCCTAACCATATCTAATAAAATTCGATTACGTAATTATAATGCACCATTTCATTGTGGTGTGCCTGACATTGTGTATTATGCATAAATATCATGTCTTGCAAGGAATTTAATAAAAGGACCAAGATTTTGACCACTTCAATCATACTTATCATAATATTTACCACTCCTATCAGACCTGACTATCTTCACCTTTCTATCTAATTATCTTTCAACCTTATTAATATACACCTCTAAGGCATTTATAGCCTGAGATTTATCATGGAACAAATAGACATATCCATAACATGAATAATCATTTGTAAAAGTGATAAAATATTTGTCTTTAGTAATGTAGGTATATAAAATGGTCCACACACATCAATGTGAATTATTTCAAGAAGTTGGGTGCTTTTTGTGGTTCTGTTCTTTATTGTGTGTTTTGTTTGTTTGCCTTTAATACAATCGACACAAAAGTTAAGATGAAAAATCCAATATCATGATGTATTTCATTCTTTACTAATCTTTCAAACTATTTTGGATATGTGTCCCAAAATTTTATGCTATAAGTAAGCGGATATACTATTAAGCAAACTATGTTTAATACCAATATTGGGAATCAAAGTCAATAAAGTTTCAGTATAAACAACATTAAAGTTTAATTTATATAAATCATCATATAGTACACCACCACCAATTATGTGGTTATATTTATACAAACTGAAACTACCATAACTAAATTTAAATGAGTATCCAGATCTATCAATTTTGGATAAAGAAA
>JAOTAW010000201.1:5553930-5567902 GCA_025629945.1 Erythroxylum savannarum | reverse complement strand
AACATGGCATATCATATAGTCATTTAATACAACTTTGCAAATCATTTATGAATTTCAATCTTATATGAATGATATATGCATGAGACTCACATTCGTTCTTATTGTTGTGATCGAGTGCCTATCACAAATTTATACAAATACTAGCCCATAGGGCATAGTCAGAACAGAATCATGGAGCATAGCTCTACGTGCAGAATCAGAAATTATGGAGCAAGGTTCTACGTGGAAGCGCTTCATACTGGCAACTGAAGTCATAATGCCTTTATCTAAACATGCATTTTATGAAATGCTTCAAACATATAGATGTCATATATCACAATCACATAAGATGCTCAAACAAAGCTCATAATCATCGGACCTAAGCCCGGCATCAACTTTCGTTGAGAAACACATGTCATTCATACCGAATCAAAGCACTTTCAATACATGCTCAGCTATTAAACTCCTCGGACTTAAAGTCCAGAATTCAGAAACAATTTTCAAACAATTCAGTAATATAGAAATTTAACAGATCAAATCACTTCAAAACAAATCAATCCTAGGAAATCATCTAGATTGACTCACAGTACACTCCAATATGCTATTGCTTGGATGGACCGGTAATGTTTGGAGGTTGACGTTCCAGTTGCTCCTCTATATCAAACAACATACACAAGTATCACAATTTGCACAATTATAATTGTTCAATAATGCACATATATGAAACAAATTATGTACAATGCATGTTCATGACAATCCCGGGTATCTTACCATCAATTCCTATCACAAAATCATTCTCATATCTAAAACTCATCTAAGTATAATTTATACTTAGGTTTATGCCTTGCTAAAATCATTAAAATCTTTATTCTTTTCTCATTGAATCACTTCAAATCTTTCTAAGCCACCCTATTTGGGTCTCCTGTTCACGTTTAATCAGAAGATGAAAATGAGGTAATTTGGTCATACTCTCTTCCAGAAAAGTGTTCCTCTATATCTTATGATTCCATTGACACTAAAATCACTCAATTTGGTTTAGTAATTAGGCAGATATACCTCAAATATTTTCGTACTGTTCTTATTCAGAAACAGCTTACTATGTACAAATTCCATTAAAAAATTTAACATCTTAGATGCTGAATCATTGTAGCACCCCACTCTCGCAAGACCCGAACCCGACATCGAGGGTGATATCCGAGTTCGTGTCTGCAGAAGTGGCGTGCTAAGCCCTCGGTCGATCCTAATTCCCCATATATGAAAGTTCGAAATCACATCGGGCCTAAGCCCTTTTTATGCATACAATGCAAGTTATAACATTCTCATGGGACCACTTGGGCCCTTTTTAGTTATACAAAATAATTACATGCAGTGCAGACGCGAACTGATCCCGACCTCTATACTTCACTTGAATCCTGTAAGTATACTCCCGTTGGCCTAACAAGGTATCCTTCTGAGTCCTAAAAAATAGTGGCAAATTTTTGGTGAGTTTTGCGAACTCAGTGAGTGACCATCATCGCGAACTCAGTGAGTGACCATCATCGATGGCTCACTCTTCGCATAATACACAATAATCAGATCACATGCATCGTTTTAATAGTAAACACATGAATCACATATACGATATTAGTCATGTCACATATTATATTTAGAAATCCTTCATGTCATATTTCATTTCACTTATCTCCCGTTCGGTTACGTTATGTACATGCTGTGTGCATGTGACTCACTGTCCAGTTGTTACGTTGTTGTGACTGAGCCCCTCGCATTTAATCATTTCCCATATTATCGATCGGTTTGACATTTTTCAGTATTCACATTTAGTAGGCTACAGATCCCATTTTCAGTATACGCGATGCACATATTGAACAATCACATTCAGTATGCTACCGATCCCATTTTCAATATATGCAATGCACATATAGGTCGCCTTGACCCTTCACATGTATGCTACCAATCCCAGTTTCATAGGTCGCCTTGACCCTTCACATGTATGCTACCAATCCCAGTTTCAGAGGTCGCCTTGACCCTTCACATGTATGCTACCCAGTTGTTACGTTGTTGTGACCGAGCGCCTCATTATGCGTTGAGCCCAAGGCTCTGATTCACTTTTAATCTTTAGGGGTAGGAGAGCCCTCTGGGTATGCACTACTCCCCTTCGAGCTCGAGGCTCTTTTCATTCGGTGAGCTTTTAGCTCTGATCGTTGGCCACTCTGGTCACAACTGCCTTTATGTTTCATGCATGGATGAAATGCAATGCATCAGTCAAAAATGCCCGATCCCATTTAGTCCTGTCTTTATTTTATCGATCGGTCTCATTTTACCGATCGGTCCCATTTTATCAATCGGTCCCATTTTATCGATCGGTCCGATCGATTAATCACATTCTCATTTATCAATCACAGTTTCAGTATAAGCAATGCACAATCAGATCACAGATCACATTATGTACACTTAGTTCACCCAATTCACATTCAAGTAACAGTTCATCGATTGATCAGTTCAAAATAGTAATGAAAACAAACAGTAAAAGGAGACCATCTCGGTCTACTCATAGTAAGCTCCAGAGTAGCACTTGCTTAAACGATCTGGGAACGCCTGGATGCGGGCACTCAGCCTGCACAGTACATTTATGCAAAATATGCACATGTTACAAATTGCACATGCCTGAACTGAAATATGTACATTACGATCACTTGTAGATCCATGTTTCTATTTTCATTAGCAACAAGAGTCAACTCTATCGGAGCTCTGTAGCTCACGATATCTCCAATTTGCCTAAGCATATAACCTGACCCTTTTAATCGATTGATCGAGCTGTCTTAGTGAATCTCAAAACTGATCAATATCAAAGATCAGTCGATCGACCGGAAATCAAAGGTCGATCGATCAGAATATCAAGGATCAGTCGATCAATCAGAATATCAAGGATCTGTTAGAGTAGAAAAGGTCAGTCGATCAACTAAAAACTCAATGGTCGATCGGTCAGAATATCACAGTCGATCGGTCAGAAAAGCACAGTCGATCGGTCGATCGGTCAGAAGAGCAAGGTCAATTGGTCAAGATATCAGAGATCAGTCGATCAACTAGAAATTCAAAGGTCGATAGTCAGAATGTCAACAGTCGGTCAGAAACAAAAGTCCATCAGCTAAAGGACCAAAAATCGGTCGGTACATTTGTGATCAAAATCGATCGGTCAGAAGGATCGAAGTCGATCGGCCAAATGATCAAAGTCGATCGATCAGAGGATCACAGTCAATCGATTTAAACAGAAGGGCAGGTCGATCGGTCAGACTCTCATATTTTCATTCCACCCAGTTCATTGTCACTAACACTTTCATATTCTACTCACAGTTCTCGGACCTCCGGTCCGGTATCTATTCTACATAAACCATTCCAGTAATTCGTACATAAACCATTCAATCTCTTTTCAGTAATTCGTTTATATAACAAGGAATCATCTGCAAACTCCTCATCAACATCATCACCCATCCCATACAAGACTCAGTTCTGAATATCATGTATCATTGCCGATGACACACGCAGAGACTTTGCAACTATCGAAACATCGTAACGCATGCATATACTGACACTTTCTAATAAGTCTTACCTCTTGTAAGCTTCCGCTTCTTCGATTCCGTTGTCTCTACTTCTCCAAAGGTATGAGATTTATGTTCTGCTCCTTTTTTTGTGAGCAAAAAGGGAGAGAAGCAAGGATAAACAACTTATATAGGGGAGAAAGAAGCTACGAGAACAATGACGGAGAAAGCATAAGGACAAGACACCTTTGCAAGGTGTTGTGGATTCATACGAGCATTTAATGCTCACAAGGAGTATCATGACACATGTCATGACACTTGCCATGAAGGGACTAGCTCTCTTCTTCATGTATCAAGCAATTTTCATATTACCCATTTACCAATCAACCAATCAATCTCCCATATTACCCATATACCAAATGTTTAGGGATCTAACCCTTTGGATGGAAACGAGATGTTACATGGTTGGTTTCACTTTTTTTTAAAAAATAATTTTTAAAAATAAAAGTATGAATAATGTCTTTGTTTTAATTGAATTTAGGTATGGGTTGCTTAGGCCTAGGCTTGTCCGAGACGTAATTCTTTTCATTTTGCTTAGAAATGTTGAGTCTCGGATCAATCTGGACCTGATTTGGCCCATAGATCAATCCATTGAAAACATCTGAATTTAGACCTAAGGGCTAGCCAATTGCCATTCCTAAACCTAGTCACAAAGAAATATAAAAAATTAATGTTATAAAGATAAAATTTAACTCACACATAATTGAAAGAGAAAGCTCTTGCTTTGTTTAAATACTTAATCATGATTTTTTTAAAATAAATTCAGCCCTGCTGCTTGCTTTATATAACAACAATGATAATAACACCCAATGAAAGTGTTGCTAAAATATAAAATTTGGAAAGTTCTAATAATATATAGTTTTACTTCTATCTAATAGGGAGGTTGTTACATGCCTTACATAGAAGCTTCTCATAACATAACTCCAAAAGGTAAAAAAAAAATATCTTCTCAAATATGGAAACATAAGCTTGTTGCTTTCCTAATCTGATTCTATCTGAATCTTGCCTTATCTTCCCAGAACAACTAAAGAAATTACTTGAACACAAAGTAAACATATTATTTATAAAGGATATGACAGTAAGTAAACCAAAGTAAACATTATATTTCCTACAGGTTCAACACATATGTTACTGTCGTTAATAACTTCAAACTTACCCAACTTTTCTTCAGTTATTTTAAGCTCGTTTCCTTCCTAAATGATAATGTTGCACATGAAATGTCCCTGAACTTTTGGAAAATTCAAAATGCTTTAATGCTCATTGCTCATGCATCATATCTCACTTTGAACTGTCCACCCTAGGCTAGGCCACCCTATAAGAAATTCTTTCCTCGTGTTGCAAGCATATTGGTAAAAGAAAAGCTGAACATGTGATGGTTACTCTTTATTATTCAAATAAAAACGAAATAACCCAACATTTGAAGTCAAATCAACGCAGAGCTCTAAGTCAAAAACATAAATTGAAATAATTAAACAACAATCGGACAATGTTTCAACTTAAAACAGTGAAGCAAATTAAAAAAAAAAACAGTGTTCTAAGTTGAGGGGCGGAGTGGGTTCCACAAAGAGGCTGCGTTCGTAGCCGTCTTCTTCCGCAACTAACAATCCACCTTGGGAGAACAAACCACCTCCGACTCTCAGTTTCTCTTTATCTCTCTGCTGTTCTCCTTTTCCCTCAAATTGAGTGAGTTTGAGAGAGGAGAACAATGGCGACAAGTTCGCTCAGTGGCGTGAATTTTGGTGTGAGAAGCAATGGGAACCGTCAAGGCATACACCAAATGCCCTCTTCCTCTTCATCATCATCCAACTCAACCCATTTGCCATTTCCTTGTTTGTTTAGAAATTCTTATTCTTTCTCTTCGCGTTCTCGTCAGACCCGGTTCTTGTCTCTTTCAGCATCCAATTACAGGACTTCCCCTCGGGTAATTCTGGAATGATCCCAATTTTCATTTTTCTGTTTTGGTTTAGATCGTTTTAATTTGATTCATGGACGGATACATACGTGCATACTTGTTTACTGTTGATGTGTTTATAAGTGTTGCTATTTGAGAAATATGGAGGGGTGTTTTTGATGAAGTGGTGGTTTCTATTGAAAATGTGCAGGTGATGGCAGCAGCTAAGCCGGAACCCTTGAAGATAATGATATCAGGAGCTCCTGCTTCTGGTAAAGGTACTCAGTGTGAGCTCATCACTAAGAAAGTAAGCCTTTTTACCTAATTTCTATTCTCGTTCTTTAATCAATTCCTTTTACTTTGTGTTGTGAGACAAAAAGTTCTTTTTTCATAGTGGAGCTAATGTTTCTGGCCCCTTTTCCAGCTAACGTGGTATATAAACAAATTAGCTGCTTTTGTGCTTCTTCTTTTTTTTAAAATTCTAAATGCTTGAACTTAGTTTCGCATATTCCTTGTCATAAGATGTTTATTTCCTTTAGTCCTGTTAAGAACTGTTTGTTGTTTTGGTTGGCAGATCCTGATTATCCTTGATTACTAATAGTCTGTTTGGAGAGTAGGAGATTCATATATGGGATATCGGTGGTGATTTTCAAAATGGAAAGGGAAAAGGAACTAAATTCGGACACAATCTTGCATCATCTAAATTTAAGTGATGCTGGGTTAAATCTTCAGATGAGCATAAATTGTTAAAGCAATAGGGCCATACCCTTGGTTTTTATACTCATTCAATTGAAAATTTGGCTATTGATTGGGTAGCTTGTATTTTCGCAAATGACTAGTAGATACCTAATACAGGCAAGAAGACTTGCTGCATGTATCTCATTTGAAATTATCCATTGAGAAAAACATATTGAATCAAAGACCTCATAAATGCAGTATGACTTGGTGCATGTTGCTGCTGGAGACCTATTGAGAGCAGAAATTGCTTCAGGGAGTGAAAATGGAAAGCGAGCAAAAGAACACATGGAGAAAGGACAGTTGGTTCCCAATGAAATAGTTGTCATGGTATATAAATGATAAAATTCTATCAACTTTTGTACAATAGAAAATATCTCACTTTTTCTTTTAAACAATCTCATCTTGTTGGTCTCTTAAATTTCTGTTCTGCAGATGGTGAAGGATCGTCTTTCGCAGCCAGATTCTCAAGAAAAAGGCTGGCTTTTGGATGGATATCCTAGGAGCTCTTCACAAGCAACTGCTCTTGGAAAATTTGGTTTCCGGCCTGATCTTTTTATTTTACTAGAAGTAAGGATTCATTGTGAATTCCATTTATAATTATCCGTTCATGGTTGCTACTTCTTGTTTTTTGATATGAACTAAATATGGTACTCTACTTTAGTTACAAATATTATTATGGTCTAAGTTGACAGTATAAAATAGCACAGCTTTGGATAGTTTGATTCAATCATTGACATTGAAGAGAAAAGAAAATATTAAAAGAAGAAGGTAAAAAGGAGTAAAAAGGATGTAGCAACATGTTTTAGTGATGTTCTTTCTCCATTTTTTCGTTAGGATTTTTCATCATTAGAATATATAATCAGAAGTTAAGAGACAGCAATATCTCCATCTAACTGCTTGAAATTTTGCACTTTCTTCTTTAGGTCCATGAAGAGATTCTTGTTGAGAGGGTGGTTGGCCGTAGATTAGATCCTGTCACTGGGAAGATATACCACTTGAAGTATTCTCCACCTGAGACTGAAGAAATTGCTGCCAGGCTTACACAACGTTTTGATGATACTGAAGAGAAGGCACATTCTAAAACAAGCTTTATATGTTTTGACCTTATAAGACTTTATCTCTTTGAACTTCTAATCCCATGGAATTTATTTACTGCAGTTAAATTGATAATATTGTTTCATCCTTAAAATGGTGATTTACAGGTGAAGTTGCGGTTACAAACTCATCATCGGAATGTGGAAGCGGTACTTTCTTTGTATGAAGATGTTACATTCAAGGCATGGGATATTTTCTACTCTCTCTCTCTCTCTGTCTCTCTCTCTCTCTATCTCTCTTGTGTAGGTAATGTCAAACTTGATACTTTGTGGAAAACTTAAGCTTCTCAGTATGAGGCTAGATTTAGTTGATGGCGATGCTGCTACTAAATGTTCCAATATAGCTACGTGATGAGATATGGGTAGGTGAGTTTGGAAAACACCTGTTGCCAAATAGATGGACCTTCGATTTTCACAGTTCCATTGACTCTTATAAGAAGATTAACCCAAGAAAGATATCAGTTTTTGAATTTGATTACTCCTGAACTCAACAGAGGTTCATACTCTGGGCTATTTAGGCCTGATTGGAATAACTAGTTGCAGGGCTACGGGTAATGTGGGAGTTACCTTTAACAATGAGTGGAGAGTTGCACTGTTAGTTGATCAATAGGAAGCCTCTGGTAGTTAGTGATTGATTGTAGCTATTGGACCATTTTCAGCTGATATTCCCCCTGACTGAAGGTGTTATGTTGACGTTTTACCAGAGTGCAGATGGAAAGGATCTGATAAGATAGACGCTCATCTGTGGTAATCATAAGGCACAAAATGTCAAGAGTAGATTTAATGAACAAAAAACATAGCTTCTCAACAGTAAATACCAGTGATCATTGTTTGTAGAATATAAGTGTCAACAAACTAATATAATCAAATATTTTTCTTGTTCTATATGTTCTTTTCATATTCTTTAATAGGTCAAACTAGAACAAATAGTGCACCTAACTAAGTAAAAAGTGTCAAATTTGATGGACTTTTGTATTTTTCTTCATTCCCTAATGTTATTTGTCCTTTTGGTTCTGCTTATACTTTGATGTCAATGAAGCTGACTGATCAATTAGCATTGTAATCGAAAACAATATACAGCAAATCTGTAAATTAAGTTCCCCGAATAATAACATATAAAGCTATTACCTTTACAAATGCATTAAGATTAAATGTGTACGTGTATGCATTGTCTGCTAGCAGGAAGGGTGGTGGTTGGCACTAAAGGTTCCTTGTTCATTACTTGACAGATTCCTCTTTCCTTGTCATAAATTTGAGGACTACTCCTATTGATTGCAGGTCAATGGAAATGTTGAAATAGAGGAAGTATTTGCCCAAATCGACGATGCTTTCACAAAATTGCTCAAGTCTAGGGAAGAGATGTCTTTTGCTGCACAGATATAGAAGATGGAAAGTTAGTGAAAGTTCTGCTAAAATGCAGGGTCTGCAAAAATTCAGTAATATACAGCTTTACTCCAACTTTTTTCTCTTTTCCTAATGGATAAAGAGGCTGTTTAGTATAAAGGTGTATTATTATTAGACACATAACATTCCATGTTGAAAATCTAACAAGCGGTCTCATCTATTGCCTCCTTGGCCAATATTACATACTTGCATTTATCAAGAACAGTTGCTATTGGAAATCCTTGTTCTTAATGAGAATCAAGGAAATTTGATTTGATTGCGATGTGAAGAGACATCTATATCAAAGCTATAGCAAAAGAATTGTTTTTTTTTAATTTGTCTCTGTCTGCAGAAATAACTCTCGTGCAATCAATTCTTGACAAGTTCATCTCCACGAGTGAAGATCGTCTGTTCTTTTATCCAAGACCAACGTGTTCCATTACTACCTGACTACAAGTTTTGCTGGACCTACTGAAATTTGTGGCTATGCTGGGACGGCATAGGGTTGGTCTTGGATAAAAGGAACGTCCCCGTCTCCACCGGTATGCTTTGAGTCGTGGCCTTTTAGATGGATATGGTTATTCATTGCAATCTAATCTTGAATTAAATGTTGGTTGATGTATGGTTGGCTGCAATGCCTACTTGCGAGGTACATTCGCGTCAACGCCAAGTTCAGACCATCATTTCCTCCATGAAAATTGAATGAAACAAATAAAACCACAAAAACTCTCTTGGAGCAGCTAACTGCTTTCAACATCAATTTCTATACAACCTGGAGAGGGAACATATCCAATTGGAAATGATACCAATGGCTGGTTATCTGTAGTTATATCAAACATGATAAAAACTTGAGATAAGCCCTCAAAATTGATCTAGTTTTGAAATTTTACCATGCTTTTCACCTTTATAGTGATTTCAACACTTATAATTTTATAAACATTAAATAAAATTATGAAGATACTTCATTAATGGCGAGTGTTTCTTTTTTGAGCTTATCATCATCATTATTATCATATTCCGAAGTCTCGCAATGAAGTAGGATCTAAGGAGAGGGGCCCTAATAGTACGCAACTTTATCCTTACGTACTGTTTCCAATAAACCCATATGCAGATATTACAGGATAATAGTGATGCAGGTTAAAAACGTAAAAAACGTAAAAACAGACAATATATATATATAAAGAATATAATAATCAGTAAAGAAAATACTAAAATTAAATAATAATAAAGGTATCAAATTAGTTTAAGGTATCAAATTTGATTTATTAATTTCAAAAATTGGATTAAATTTTAGTTTTTAATTTATTATAAAAATAGTTTAATTTAATAATAAATTAAAAACTATAATATTATAATATTATTTTTAAAAATTTAAACTAAAATTACAAAATTTGTTGGATTTTTTTTAAAATCATGCTTGAACTGTTACTCAATTTTATAATACCAATTCAAACTTTAGGTATGATGTTAAAATATTTTAGTTTTTAATTTATTGTAAAAATAGTTTAATTTTAATTTTTTTTGTTAATAAAATTACTTTTATAATAAATTAAAATTAGAATATTTTAATATTATTTTTTAAAATTTGAACTAAAATTACAAATTTTATTGTAAATGTAGATTTTATTACAACTAAGTCTAACTCGATAACAAGTCAGCCGAAAAAACAGGTAGCTGCTTACTCTTGGACCGTTTCCTTATCGGTTACAACTTACAACAACTATTTATCCTATTCCTAAGCAATCAAAGAGCAGATGTCATGGAGTTAAGTATTGGCAGTTGACTCTAATGCTCTTCATCTTTAAACAATTCATCAGACATACAGATATGACCCCTTCACATGAAAAAAGATAAAAAATGAATGAGTTGGCCAATTCCATTTCCAGGAGTGATTAGGTGGAAGACGCAGAACCAGTGCTGGAACGCGACAACGACGTTGGACGGACCAAACATGCAGCCAACGCTCTCTCTAAGCTATATACAACCTCCGTCATCGACGGCCTCTCTCTGCCTTCAAACGTCACACAATCTGCCGCTAGGTACCCTATATACCCCACAGCTTCTATCTCCAAAGGCGTTGGCGGCGGCGCTCTCGGGTCTAAAACTCTGTCTATTTCGTCTTTCACAATGTAAGGGACCGCAAAGTCCACCACGTTTCTAGGAACTTCATCCTCGTTTCGGTGAATGGCCTTGTACCCAGATATCAACTCCAACAGTACCACCCCAAAACTGTACACATCGCTCTTAGTGGTCAACTGTTGGAGTCTGCAATACTCCGGGTCCATGTATCCTAAGGTGCCTGCCGGCATGAGCGAGAGTTGGGACTCCTCGTCGGGCGGACTCATCAGAGAGAGGCCGAAGTCGGATACTTTGGCTGTCCATTTTGAGTCTATCAAGATGTTTGATGACTTTATGTCGCGGTGGATGATGGATGGCACTGCATATTCATGAAGGTACTCAACGCCTCTTGCCGCATCTAGAGCTAGCTTGATTCGTGCAGGCCATGACATGAAGTGTGGGTTCTGTAGCTCGTGGAGATGGTCGTGGAGGGTGCCATTGTGCATGTACTCATAGACTAAGATACGCTCGTTGCTATCTTCATAGAACCCTAGTAGACGTATGAGGTTTTTGTGGTTTAGGCGAGATAAGGATTGGAGCTCGTGGACAAATGCGCTGTCTTTGTCTTCCTGTCGCTTGTTTCCTATTGCGCACCAATACGTTCTTGATGCTTCAGCTCGTTTGATTGCAACTTGGCGACCGTCTCCTAATAGGCCTAGATAGACTGATCCGAAACTTCCTATTCCAATTCTGCGATCTTCAGAGAAATTATTGGTAGCTTTTAGGAGTAATTGTAAAGAGAACTCCGTTAATTGACCTGCATTTCCAATACTAGCTAACCGGCTCAGTCGCTTCTCAAGCACCGCTGGTGCTTGCTCAGGTTTCGGCTTCTGTGGTCGATTTAGGCCTTGTTGTACTGGAAGTCCAGTTTCATTGAGGCGACCCGAATCGTGGACTCTGCGGCTTCTACACTTGTAGTATTTGAAAACAAAGAATGTGGTGACTAGCGACAAAGTCAATGTTCCCACGCACCCTACCACGAGGAGAACTATCATCTCTCGGCTCCAATGACTTTGAGGCTGGGACAATGGCGGCAATAATGGCGGTTGTGTTGATGTTTCGTTAACAGGCTTAACGCTCATGTCGTGCCAACAAAGCTCGCATATGCTATATCCCTCGGGGCAAAATGTGCCACTTTGTGCTAATGGTCCACAAGGACAAGAACTGCTGCACGAGCCTGGCATTACTGAATCAAACACCCTTAATCTCGACTCCAAATTTTCATTGCCCCAACAATACAACGAAAAGTTACCTTTCACCACTCCGCAGAAAATGTCTCTCTTTGCTTCAATACTTACAAAATAAGTCTCTTCCAGACTTTGCGGCAAACTGAAATCATTTTCTCCCCAACAGACTACTGTTTCATTCACTCGCAACGCGCAGCTACGATTCTCTCCCAGCGCCATGGACATGAATTTGCCTACCGGTTTTTTGCGGACCATCTCTCCCCAGCATTCCATTTCGTTATCAAAAGTCAGAGCACAAGCATGTCTAGACCCAGCCGCAATCGAGGTATAGTTACCACTCGGAGATTGAGCATCGATGTTAGGAGCATTCCCCAAGCACTTAACAACCCCACGCCCTACCAACCCGCAAACGAATTCGTCACCAACTGCGATGCTTGAGAAGGCTGGAGCTGTGCTAGTTTCGAGATCATTCCATTGCCAGCACCGAAGACGATTATTTTCATTGACAAGTCCACAGATATGACGATTACCGGCCTTGAGTTCCCTTATCTCAGGGCCCTCATAAATTCGTTTGTGGTACATACCAGAGCCGTTGGTTGAGAATCTCCAGCAAACCATAGATGAAATGGAGTAGGAACGGAAAGAAGTCAAAGCGCACACGAATCCATCTCCGGATACTATCCCAGAAACCGAAATATTCGGATTGACAGCCACTTGAATTCCGACAGGAAAGCTGGAACAATTTAGAGATGATTGTTGGCTATTCCCATCTTGCACTAGAGCACATACCAGAGTCTGACTAGGAGTCTTGGAAATGGAGACTGTTGAGAGCGAGTAAGTGACTGGAACCCAGAAAATGAATATAAACAAGAGAAGAGGAGGGGCTCTATAAAACAGAAAATCCATAGAAGAAGATGATGAGATATGGAAATTTCATGGTGGTTTTGTTACAAGGAGAGCAAAGCATAAAGGTAATGATTGAACTAGTTGGTAGGTAATTAAGTGTTGAGGTTGTGAAGAGGAGACCAAAGACCAAGTCATTTGAAAAGTCCCATTCAAATAGTGCAAATTTGACACAGAATGTGTCTTACTCCTTACTCTATTTGAACAACTCAAGAGTGACCCTTTCATGACTCAGTATGTTGATCTCAAGTTTTTTATTTTATACATAATTGAGTGTGTATATGCTGCCAATAATGTTTTTTTTTTCACTTAAATACATAATTGATACATTTGAGACAACTCTTAGAGAGTAAGTATTGGAGCAAGGAGAGTCTTGTGAATGGAGTAAGTTGAATATTTTGAGACAACTCTTAGAATTCTATAACTAGATTTGGAATTATTTTATAATAATTTAATTAAAAAAACAAATCACCGTCTCCAAACCAAAATTAGTACTTACGGCCTGTTTGATACACTAGAATAGCTATTCTATTCTATAGCTATTCCTAACATATTACTAATCCTATGTTTGGTTAGAAATCAAAATCATAATAGCTATGCATCGGGAAAATCTATTATTAAATTACGAGGAATACATAAAACTCATCTCTACCTATTTTTAACTTTTTCAAGAATAGCTATTCCAATAGAAGACAACTTTATCCTTCTCACAATTAATAATAATAATAATAATAAGATAATTAATTTCATATAATAAAATAAAAATAAAAATAAAAATATTAAGAATATTAAGAATAATAATAACTAGAAAATTTATAACAATAATTAATAATTAATAATATCAATTACAATAATAATAAGTACAAAATAATTAATGATAATAATAATAATAAGTAAAAAATTTAACATTAATAATAATAATAATAATAAGATAATTAATTTGGTATAATAAAATTTATAATAAAAATAAAAATATTAATAATAGTAAGAATAATAATAAGTAGAAAATTTATAACAAAATTTAATAATAATAAGAATAATAAAGTATATGATGATGATGATGATAATGATGATGATATTTTG
>JAOTAW010000201.1:5512152-5523142 GCA_025629945.1 Erythroxylum savannarum | reverse complement strand
CTAATCATCTTTCTTTTGTTGGATTGTGTGCTAACCTGTTACTTTGAAGACAGGAAATATCAGCAACAGCAAGTGAATGATATATGTATAAAAAACATTCAGAAGTTTTACACTTCAAAGTTTTTCCAAGACGAGAATTCATGTTAAACCTTGCCTTGGCTGTGTTAAAGATGACGTTCTTGCAATCGGGTAGAATGCTGATCGACTTGGGAGGCAAAACATAGGAAGCATTTCGAAAGAACACAGTGGCAGCATTTTGTTCCAGGTTGTTGATAAGAAAGGCCGCACATCTGTTTGATCTTTTATTAAACACGTAGGCCTACAAAACCAAGACATTTACGTTATATTATTCCTGAATCATTGGAACAACATTAGCGTACTTCACTGGTTGACATGTTCAGTGAATTACTTCTTACTTTTTGCTCATGGCCTAACCAGACAACACCTGCAGCTCCGGAAAGTAAAGACAATTGACATTTCTTTATAGCAGTATGCAACTCCTTAAGATGTCCCCATTTAGGTTGTCTGATAAGTCCTGGAGAATAAATGAACTGATAAGAATTACGAAAAACAACGAAAAACATGTGTAGAAAAGGCAAATGACATACCATATTCATCAATAGGTGCCTGATCATAGTAACTTGTCGTCACAAATGCAGAAGCTGTCCTTCCAAAATTTGTTCCTCCGTGATACTAATCAACAAAACTAATTCGTGGGTCAATGGAAATTGAAGACATATTAAATATAAGCACACATGTCGAACAGGTGATAATGGATACCATGTAGTAGTTGACAAAGCTTCCCCTTTTGGCTGCAATAAATAAAGCAACATGAAATGCAATGTCCTCTGCAGATCTCTCAGTTTGGTCCTCACCAAATACTTGATAGCTAGAAGAAATGTTAGATGCATCAGTTAATTAAGAAGAAATGACAATGATTATGTTATACCCATATGTCTAATTGAACATGAATGGCGGAAACTCAATGATCCCAATAACAACGTATACCGAGTGGTCCAGTTCTCTGTCCAGATTGCTGGCTTATTTGGTGAGTTGGGTCCAACAAAAGTCACTCCACATGTCCTTCCATTGCACGAGTTTATCTGCAAGAAGAAACTGAGATAATTAATAGTGGAAAGAATAAAAACTGGAAAGCAAGAAGTGAGAGAGTCTGACCACTGGATCAGGAGCATCATTTTGCTTGCACATAGTCCATGGCACCCCAGTCTTGAAACCAACTGCCAATCTTGCAGCCCATTTGACATATGCTGGCCCTTGCTCACCGAAATGTTTTTCTATCGTCCCATACTCATTCTCTATCTATAAATTCCACAATCTCAGCTTATCTACTAATTAGCTATCTACTAATTAGCTATTCTTGTTTCGATCGTTTCGTTAGTATACTAACCTGCGATAGTATTATTGGTCCTCCTTGTGAAGCAAATAAGCTGTGAGATTGCATCATCTTCACCATCTTTGTGACAAAACTTCTCATGCGAACCTGTCAATCCATGAGCAGGAGCATCATATATATACTTGCATGAGCTTTGTAGTTAAATTCTTTGAAGTGATTAGTGTGATTACACTGAATTACCTTGAAACGTTTGTTATTAGAACGATAAACAATCCCAGGAACGTCATGGAGCCAAGCGGGCAATCCCCTGCAAAAGAATGAACTCTTATTGATCTTGATCAACTTCTTTCGCAGGAGCGCATTAAGAAATTGTGGTCTACGTATATGCGGTATGTACCCATAAGACCATTCTGCTTCAATAAAGGGTCCAATCCTAAGACATACGTAGAGGCCCTGAGCTTGAACTTGCTTGATGAATCTTATTATGTCATGTCTTCCTCTGAAGTCATACTGCAATTTGATTCGTGCACAATTGAAGCAAAGACAAGTCTAAGATCATCAGAGATGGAGACAGACACAAATACTAAGAGAGTCGACGAGAGGTAATTGAAGTAAGTGACCTTTCTAGGCCGGGGCTCATGGAGGCTCCAAAATACGTAAGTATCTATCACATCAAGTCCTCCCTCCTTTGCTTTTGCAATCAAAGATGGCCACATCTGCATGTCCTTGCTGTTAGAAACAAGATTATATAAAAAAATTGCAGATTGAAATTAAAAGATTTGATTGTACATTAAGAAATTAAAAATGTAAGTGTCTTTAGTCTTTATTAGATATATATGCAAATTTAACAATTGTTGCAGTAGGAATTAGACAAATATGGACATTAATTTAATGGCACAAATTTTGTGCTAATGACATGATTAGCAGCTTGATCGACTCGAGACAATGTCCTGAGCCCAACCTGATTAGGCCAAAGATGACCCCAATATGAGCTCTGCTCGACTCAATCTAAGTATCTAACTAATTTTTTTCTAACCAATTTTTTTTATAATTAAAAGCATAAAATAACATCGTACCAGGCAAGTATAATTGTATGAATTTGTTAAAGAAAAGGTGACAATACAAGGCAAGGTTAATATTTGAGTTCTCACTCATAGAAAGACTCCAAATTGACCATTCCAATCTTACTTTTTGTTAGTTAATAGTTATTTCAGTGATTGGCTTTTGGTTGACTCTTATTCTGAAATCTCGAGGAATAATCATTGTTTGTGTTTGAGCATTTATTTCCTTGAGATGTATGCCAATTGCATCGATACTTTAATTTATTTGTCAAATCTCTTAGTTCGAATTTTCTGGCAAATATTATAATATTTTATTCTATTTTATGAATCTCAGTCATTTATTTACGTGAATCTCGCATGGATCCTGTATAAATGAACACAGGATTCGCATAAATAAATAGCTGATATTTATGAGACAGAATAAGACACTATAATATTAAACCGAAGATTTCGCACCTACAAATATGTATCACATGAGTGGCAAACTAACGAGCTTTTTAAGTAAATAATTAACCAAAACTTGTGACATGCAATATGCATGACTTAACGGATTCCATATAAGAAAAGAAAGGACAAAAAAGCATAGAAGTGAAGGAAAAAGACCAAAAGAAATGAAGATTGTGAGCATCTTCATTAATTAGTATGTACTGTATACCTTCTATACAGTCTCCGTTTTAATGGTTTATTCATCGTATGTTTTAGCAAAAGCTCTATGAAAACGAAGAACCTCACTGGTTTCAATTGTATATGGAGATTATATATGAAAACATCCATTGTAAGTGGTCTACATATTGCGTACCTCGGGTGTGCTTCGAGGATAATGAATAGAACCAGAGAAAAGAATCTTCCTTTGGCCATTGATGATCAATGATCTGCCGTCATAAGTTACATTTCCACCGTGAACGCGGCCGCCGAGCACCGCTAGTTGTAACACCAGAAACAACACTCTAATAACCATATCTGATCTCTACTGAGTGCCCCGAACAGAAGAACTCTTGAGGAACAGAAGGGTCTCTTTTCACTATCCTGTTATATATAAATGGACAATACCTTGAACTCCTACCAAGAGACATATATCTACAGCTTGTATGGAGTTTGAAGACGTTTAATATTCCTACTTGTTGTTGTCAAAAAATAATAGTTAAGGAAAGACGGGATTGTTGCTTGTTAGATATATAAGGAGATGCGTCCGACTCCTGGTTTGCTCGGAATATCATTTTGAGAAGTTAATGGAGCTTATTTAGCATGTCAAACAAAGACAAGAATAATTAGGTACAAAATCATGGGATTCTGTTTTCCATATTGAGAACGTGCAAGTCCACGATCAAGTCTCTCTATTCTTGTTTTTATATTTCTTTGAATCACAAACAACCATTTTGTTGATTATTAACAAATCAAAAGTTTCTATAAAATCCGAATTTTATTTTTATTTCAATTGTATTACAATTTTTTCAAGATACTTCGGTTGTGGATATAAAATGTTATATTCAAGTCAGTTCAAAATACGAATCATTGTGTTCATTCTAAAAAAAATGCGATCGACAAACCATTCCAACTACCGAGCATATAAAACAACCAAATAAATTTTAAAACAGAGGCTACCTTATAGATTTTGTATTCATGACTCTTTGAAATGCAAATCATCATTCTCATGAAAATGGAATCTACAAACCATTCCAACTAGTAAGCAGAATTTTTTCGAACATGTGCTTGAATTCATTCGAGATACAAGTAGAAAAGAATATGATCCGGGTTTTGTTTATTGAAACTATATTTCTATTTATTTTAGTTTCATACATATATATATTTGGTTTAACTGAAAGCATTACGAGGTAATTACAAGTTATTTTACATAATAGGACAGCAAATAAGCTTTTTTGTGTTTGTATGGACTCAGGGTATTCACTAATACCCGACAGATCCAGTAATTAACCCCCTCACTAATTTGTAAGCACTTCAAAAGATGAAACATCTAGCCCAAAAATTTTAAGCTTTTGATCCTTTGTTTTTATATACTATTAAGTGTCTTTTTTCTCCTTGTAGTTCTTCCCCCTGGTGGTGGCGTTTTGTCCGTGTTGGCTCGTCCCAAGGCCACTTGCTTCGCTGACCTTTCTTGTTTAGATCTCTCGTCAGCAGTGGGTTTTGATTCCCCTTCTGAGTTGCGGTGAGGTGGGGACTGCTTGTCTTCCTCCAATTAGGGATTTTGGTAGCGCGACACAGACCCACATTTGGGTGAACTGGGGTTTCCCGTCGGGGCTTGATCTGTTGGTGTCGTCCAGTATCTTCTTTCTTCTCTTGTATCTGTAATCTCTCCCAGCTTTGTTTTCTCTGGTGCCTCTCAGGCTTTGTTATGGACCGTCCCCCTCATCTGAAATCCTTGACAGCAGAGGAGGATGACGTTTTGTCTTTCAATATTGCCTTGGAGGACCCGACTCCGACTTACGAATGGTGTTTGGTAGGGATGTTTCTGACCTATAATGCCATCAACTTCAACTCTATGAAATCCGTTTTAGCGGATCTATGGCATCCTCTGGGCGGCATCACCATCACCGACATCGGGGCCAAGCGGTTTTTATTCCGATTTTATAATAGGGTGGATTTTGATAGAGCTGTGGAGGGTACCCCTTGGTCGTTCAATCGCCATCTTTTGGTTTGGAGCACGGTTGAGAATGGGCAGGATCCACTACATGTTCCTTTGCTTTTTGTTAATGTCTGGGTGCATGTCAAAGGGCTCAGATCGGGGTTTTTTCGTGAGGAAGTCGCAAAATCTCTCGGTAATTTCATCGGTTCTTATGTAACCTATGACCTGAAATATACTTCCCAACCTCATGAGACGATTATGCGTATCCGGACCCAGCTAGATGTTCGGCAGCCATTGCGTCGGAAAAAGAAGTTGGTTGATGCAAAGGGCGATGCTTTCTATGCTCTATTTAGTTATGACCGGCTACATGTATTCTGCTACCTCTGTGGCTTGCTTGGACATACTGATTCTTACTGTGAGCAGCGACTCTATCGGAAGCCGGAAGAGCTTCGCTTTGAATGGGATGATAGTCTACGGGTTTCTAATCGGCGAGCCTCCCGATCCGGTAGCCAGTGGTTGCGTGAAGACGGCACCTCGGGCCCTGCACCGTCGGTTTTGGGTTGTCTAAATGCTGTGCCTGCTACCGTTGCTGAGCCGTTGCCCTCGCATCTCTTTCGCCACTCCTTATTTGGAGGCCCCTCCACTTCTGCTACGGTGGGGGTTGCCGAGGAACTTATGGAGACTGATGCTATGGGTCGGATGAGCATGGGTGACTTGGGTGAGAATGTGGCAGTGGGACACCTTGAAGAGGCTAAGAAACGGCCTAGACATGATCTCACGACCTTTCCTTCTGTCGTTTCTACTCATACGGATTCGACAGGCGGTTCTAGCGTTGGAGGCTCTTCTTCGACGTCAACGACAGCGGCTGATCTCGCGGTGCGAGATAGCCGATAGCCATGATTTTCATCAGTTGGAACTGCCGAGGAATTGGCAATCCTCGGACAGTTAATGCCCTAAAAGATCTATCTTTTAGTTATAGGCCACAAGTTATTTTTTTGATTGAGACTCGCATGCATGTCCAAAGATTGAAGGAGGTAAAGTTACTGATCGGGTTTGAGAATTGTTTTTGTGTAGACAAAGTGGGTATGGGCGGCGGTTTATGCCTTTTTTGGCGGTCCTCTATTGCTCTTACTGTGTCAGCTTATTCCCCTAATTTTATTGATTGCTGCATTGCGGCTGAGACTGGTACCTGGCGGTTTTCTGGTTTCTATGGGTACCCGGAAGCTGGTCGGAGACGGTCGTCCTGGAATCTTTTACGTGCTTTAGCTGCTCGAAGCTCATTGCCGTGGTTATGTGTAGGAGACTTTAATGATATCACTACGGATGTGGAAAAACAAGGCGGTCCCCCAAAACCAAATTTTCTGTTGACTGGTTTTAAAACGGCTCTCAACGATGCCGGTTTGGTTGACTTAGAATCCGTGGGCTATTTTTTCACGTTTGAAGGCACAAATCCTAATGGGGATAAAATCAAGGAAAAGTTGGATCGGGCCATGTCCAATAATGCCTGGGCTTCATTATTTCCCAACGCCCTTGCTTTCTCTCAGGTTACACCGGTTTCTGATCATCTTGCGATGGTCGTCAATCTGGCTCATACCGATTCTGATCCCATTATCCGTCCTTTCCGCATCGATAACTCCTGGTTACTAGAGGAAGAGTTGGACCGGGTGGTTTTGGCGGGATGGACTTCGACTATCCATACCGATTTTATGGGCCGCAGGGATTCTCTTATAGCTGATGTTCGCAGATGGGGTAGAGCTCGCAATAAAGAGTTCTGGAAGCGGAGGAACCTTTTAGTTCGGCAGCTCGAACTTGATCGAGATCTTTATGGGGGTACTGGTTCGGCAAAACTAAAGGAGGAGTGGAACAAAATCTTGCTGACTGAGGAACTTCGAAAGAAGCAACAGGCCAAGCTTTTTTGGTTCAAATATGGCGATAAGAATTCGAAATTCTTTCATAAACACATCACCGGTCGGCGCCTTGTTAACAAAATCCAGCAGCTTAAGAAACCGGATGGTTCCGTTACTTCTAGTCATGGTGAGATGGAGGCCCTGGTTAAGGACTATTTTGTAGATTTATTTCGGGCGGATGTGTCCCCCGCTAGTAGTAGCTTGCTCAATTTAGTACCACAGACAGTTACAGATAGTGATGCAGCTGGGTTGTTAGCACCTTTTTGCAAGGAGGAGTTTCTAGCGGCTTTATTCAGTATGCATCCGGACAAGGCTCCGGGTCCTGATGGCTTAAACCCTGCATTCCTTCAGAAATATTGGCATATCCTCGGGGATGCTATCTTTTCCAGTGCTGTGGATTGGCTTCAGCGAGGTACCTTCCCTTCTGATCTTACTTTGACGAATATTGTGTTGATTCCTAAAATTACTGCCCCTGAATCTGTCAAAGATTTTAGACCTATTGCTTTATGTAATGTTATCTATAAGATCCTCTCTAAGGTCTTAGCGAACCGCTTGAAGAAGCTTTTGCCTCATATTATTTCTGTGAACCAGTCCGCTTTTGTGCCTAACAGAATGATTACGGATAATGTTTGTGTGGCTTTTGAGACACTACATAATTTAAAGCATCGAAGATCTGGGCAGTTGGGTTATTGTGCTTTAAAACTCGATATCAGTAAGGCCTATGATCGAGTAAATTGGGCTTATTTGTCTGATATGATGCATGTGATGGGTTTCCCAGAGGAATGGATTCACTGGATGTCTATGTGCTATTCCAATCTTCGTTATGCAGTGAATTTGAATGGTAGTTTGGTTGGTCCTATTATCCCTGCCCGGGGCCTTTGCCAAGGGGATCCTATTTTCCCCTACTTATTTCTTATCTGTGCTGAAGGTATTTCTGCGTTGTTCCATCATGCTGAAACTCAAGGTTTGCTTACTGGTTGTAGAGTGGGGCGGGGTTGCCCAACCGTTTCTCATTTATTATTTGCCGATGACTCTCTTTTCTTTTTTGAGGCTACTGGTGCTGCAGCTGCGGTGGTCAAGTCTATTCTTTGTGATTATAAGGCTGCCTCTGGTCAGTCCGTAAACTTCCAAAAGTCTGGTATTATGTTTAGCCCTTGTGTATCGCAGCATTCTAGGTTGAGCATTTCATACACCTTGGGGGTGAGTAATCCTCTTGGGAATAGCTCTTATCTTGGCCTTCCCTCTCTCATCGGGCGTAACAAGTGGCAAATCTTTCGTTATATCAAAGATCGACTTTGGAAGAAGGTGAATACTTGGAACAACCGGTTTCTCTCTAGAGCAGGTAGGGAGGTCCTTATCAAGTCCGTTGGTCAAGCGATTCCTTCTTATTGCATGTCAGTCTTCTTGCTCCCTTCTACTTTATGCCAAGACTTACAGGTTATTATGAATCGGTTTTGGTGGAATGGCAGAAAAGAACCAGGTAAAGGGATAAATTGGTTATCATGGCACCGCATGTCTTACACGAAGCGACAGGGTGGTATGGGTTTCAAGGATCTTCAACATTTCAATCTTGCTATGTTAGCCAAACAAGGTTGGCGGTTACTTACGGAGCAAGATACTCTGTTTCATCGCATCTTCAAAGCTAAATATTTCCCGAGGGGGGATCTTTTCAAAGCTCATAAAGGTTATCACCCGAGTTTTGTATGGTCGAGTATCTATGCTTCTCTTGATTTGTTGAGGAAAGGAGTTCGGTGGCGTGTTGGTGATGGTAGGAGCATTGTGGCAGCTACTGATCCTTGGATTCCTAAACCGGATTCTTTCCAGGCAGCGGATGGTGCTATTTTTCTTGACCCTGTGGCCCGTGTCTGTGATTTCTTTGTCGATGGGGAAAAGAAGTGGGATGTGGGTAAACTAATGCAATCGTTTTCTGCTAGAGATGTGAAATTTATTCTTGCCATTCCTTTATCCCTTCACAATTTTTCGGATTCTCTCATGTGGCACTTTGAGAAGCGGGGTGTGTATACGGTTAAGTCCGGTTACCGAGTGAGCTTAGGTGCTGGCGGAGTTGCTCCACTTGCCGTGAACCCAACTATTTGGCGACGCATTTGGGCCCTTAATGTGGCTCCCAAAGTGCGTGATTTTCTGTGGCGGGCTTGTCGGGATGTGCTTCCCACCATGTTTAATCTTCTAAGGAGAGGGCTTGATGTGAATCCCATTTGTTTTTTCTGCTCATGTCTTGAGATTAGTGATCATGTGCTGGGTTCTTGTCATAGAGCATCACTGTGTTGGCGGCTTGCTGGCTTTTATGCACCCCCCATAACTGTCACTTTTACTGATTTGTTTATGCAGATTTGGGAGTCCCATGGCCAAGCACGAGCGGAGTTTGCTGCCTGTTTAGCCTGGCACTTGTGGCGGTCCAGGAATGACTTCTGCTGGTCTGCAAAAGTTGTCCCACCGCACCAGATTGTACATCTTGCCACTGCCCAGCTTGCTAACTGGCAGTCTCTCTCCCGTATGCGAGATTCTGTAGGTATGGGATCTGGTAGCAGCGCTGGTACTTCTAGCCACCCTATTTGTGTAAATCTTGACAGCTTTGGTTGGCAAGATTTTTGTGATGGTGCTTTGTTTCAAGTTGAAGATGCCACCGGTACCGGCGTGGTCTTTGAAGATGGTGAAGGGCGGTTTCTTCAAGCTCTTTCAAGCCACTCTGTCGGCTGTACATCTCCAGCCACGGCTGAAGCTTTGGCGTTACGAACCGCATTGCAGTTTGGCTTGGCCCACTACTCTTCCAGTGGTTACATTTTTATTGATTGTCAAGTGTTATTTCATGCCCTTAATTCTCAGTCCTTAGACTTATCTGAGTTTGGTCTTGTTGTGCTGGACTGTAAGAAATTATTAGAGTTGCGTCCGGATATCCAGGTTCGTTGGATTCGCCGCCTTATGAATGGCGCTGCTCACTCTCTTGCTCGAGCATCCATTCATTTTTTACCGCTGTGTATTTGGGGAACTATTCCAACGGTTCTCCGCTCTCATTATCATTAATCTTTGAGTGAGATCTTCTCCTTTCAAAAAAAAATTAGGGGGATAGTTTTTTCAATTTCTTTTCCCTTATACAAAAAAAAACTAAAATGATCAAACCAAAAAAGAGCTCTAGGTATGTGCAACGTTGTACTCATCTTTTACTCCGTTGACACCTAAAAGTCTTGGTGAATCTAGACCGCTCAACGGGCGGGAAAGAAGTGGACAGGCGGCCAACAACTAAATCTAGATCTTTTATCCAATATTACTCTGTCTTATTCTGTCTCATAGAATTTCAGCTATTTATTTTGTGAGACCCACACGAGACTCATGCGGGATTCACATAAATAAATGGTTAAGATTTATTGGATACAATAAGACACCATAATATTAGACAACAGAGGATCTGAACTCCCAACAACCTGCACTAATAACTTTATAGTACGTGGAATTGCATTAATTGACTATTTCCACGTAAACCAGGCTACAGGAACTAGTTTTACTTTGGGACAAGGAATGGTTTAGCAGAGATTGAACTCTTGTTACTAGGTTTTAGTATGCTCCAACCAAGCAAAGAGCTCATTTTTCGGTTCCTCACTCTTGAAAAGACGGGGTAAGCTAATTTCCACCAACATGGAAGAAGCAAAAGAAAAAGAGTTTAAAGGATTCAAGTGTTTCTGCAAGTCAGATCTGCTCTTTCGATTATAACGTTTTATTAAATTTTATTTATGCATTTATGTAGTGTTTATATAAATATGTGAATGATATTTAATAAAACTTGGTTGAAATAAAATAATTAAAACAAAAAAATTATTGTGTTATGTAAAAAGATTCAACATTTGATGATGGTAAATAGACGGAAAAAAGCATATATTTTGATTAACTAGTTTTTATCATGTTCTGTTAAATTTCATCTATACATTTAATTAATTTCCTCCAAGTTTTGAGATTGAGTCCAATAAAGTTTAGGTTTTAACTTAATCCTTTTGAAAATTTTTGAATTTAAACTCCAATTTTAAAAATTTGGAATCAATCCCATCCATTATCATTTGCAACTCATAATTTATAT
>JAOTAW010000201.1:5444480-5455107 GCA_025629945.1 Erythroxylum savannarum | reverse complement strand
CTTAGTTACGGAAAAAACTAATTGTTTAATTTAACAAATATAATGTACAAAATAAAAATTATTCTATAAATTAATAACCCCGTATAAGATAATAATTTTTCAGGTCCCAAAAATATTCATTTATAGAGGTTTTACTGTAAGTCCATTCTAAGAGCAACAAAGGAATGGAAAGAAAGCTTTGAAGGGATTGACTTCGGTAGTATTTGGCTACTTTATTGTCATAGGACTAAAAAGATTTGCTATTATTATGACTTAGAACTTGTAGAATCATCAACAGGATGCCAGAATCTGTTGGAAAACCACAGGGAATCAGCTTCCACAGCATAACCATCCTCGTTTCGATGCCAACTGTAGTGAGCATGAGTTCGGTTCTTGATGTCGAAAATGGCATGACCAAAACTGGCTTCACGGTAGGCTGAGTAAGATGGCTGTGGCTCAGTCATGCTGCAGAAGAAAAGAAAGATCAGACCCTGTTTAGGAGCATCAGAAAGCAGGAACATATGATAGTTTATTGTAGTCCAACTACTGGATAGCCTTACTTGGTTGCTAAACCTTCGAGATTGCCTCCGTCCCCAATCGTTATGTAAACCGGAGCAGATTGATCTTTAACAGGAGAGCATTTTCCGTTGACAATGTTGTATGCAACATTGGATATGCGTTCCTGAAGAGATATCAGATGAAAATTGTGATCAATAAGCAAAGCGGCCCCAGATGATTGACAAAGGAACATAATAACAAACTCGAGATTCTGACTGGAAAAAAATGTTTCATCAGAAATTAAAAGATGGATTCTTTATACCAACTAAAGGAAAAAGCTTTCAATCAAACGTTTCATTCATAACCAAAGTCTGTAAAATCCAGAAAAGTTGCAGTAAGAATCTGCAGGACGTTGTGGACTTACAGATCGCTCGTAGGCATGTACATGGCCAGCAAACACCACATCAACCTTGGACTGAACAAACCATGGTTCATACATTACTCTCATGGTTTCACCTTCCATATAATGATAGTTGTAACTATTGTACCATGGGGAATGCATAAGCACAATCAGCCATGGAGTCTCACTTCTATTAACTTTTGGCAGCTCTGCTTCAAGCCACATATACTGTGGAGTGTATTTACCTGAAAATGACAGATAAACATATATAAGAACGAATATTCATGCATATAATCCTATGGAGTCTGCAAGTTCTGAAATCAAGAACAGAAACACTTGACATTGTCATAGAATTGGAAGAGTTCATTCAGGTTCCCCAACCATCAGAATCCAAAAAAAGAACACATCATCCACTAAGGCATGACAAAGTATCGAGTGATAGTTGTGAAGGCGAGCATCAAATGTAACGAAATCATAAATTACATCATCCGAGCTCATTTTCGAAGCAATAAACGGATCAATTACATATTATGATTTAGATCACATCCTATGCATATGATAGAAAATCATATACCCCAATATAGCTTCAACTGATAAAAGAAATGCAATTATTACGCAAGTTCTGCTGCATAATTTCAACATTATCTTAATCTATGAACTAGGCATTCTTACCATATGCTGAATATGAAGATAATACAATTATGTATGCAGAAGCTCTCTTGATGGAGTACCAGAATGGAGCTGAGCTGCCTGATGCCTTGTAAGGGGTATGGTACCTGTGGGAGTAAGGCTTAAATGGTTCCATTTCACCCTGCACCACAACAAGCGATTAGATCAAGAAACGTTAGTACTGTGGGCTAAATCTTTTCTGAAGAAACTTATGATTTTCACAAAATTCTGTAAAGAAGTGTGACCAAGAAATTCCAAGAGAAAAGCACAGGAATAAGAGATGGGTTTACAAGATAAACTTCTAGCTATAACTTTTCTTTCCCTCCACAGATTGTGTGAAACTACTATTGATTAGAAGACTATGCACATCTATTGGGATGCTTACAAGCTCTGGGGCAAAATCAATTTCATGATTTCCTGCAGTCCATATCCAAGGTTGATAAGCAACACTTCTTTCCACAAACCTTCCCCATGTATCCCATCTTACATTGTCATGATCTGGATAATTATCAGCATAAGAGAGGTCTCCAACAAACAAGACGGTTTGTCCCTTTCGCGGGTTGTTTTCGTAGTGAGTGAGCGTTTTATTCGAATCATAACTCTGACCAAGATCCCCTGCAAATGTAGCATATTCCCATAAAATCGCACAATGGAAACTCAAAAAGAAGATCACCTTTCCTCATTATTGGCATTCCTCAATCAGGAAACCTACTGAGACTTCTCTAGTTGATTACAACTTTTGGTGGTATGAAACTTGTAGACTTTTGTAACAGCAGTAAAACTAAGCATCCCAAAAGCCAATGACCCAAACAAATTAGATCTATCAGGAAGATTGTAACATTACCTATGAGACCAAAAGTGTATGGGACATCAGGGCCAACTGCAGGAGGAGTTTTGAACCAGAATTGCCTCTTACTGTGAAGGGTACCAACTTCATAGTAATATTTAGTGTTGAACTATCAAAAAGAATCAGATAACCAAACTCCAGATTAAGGACTTCTCATATGAGTAAGAACTAGAAATGCCAACTAATTCATTGAAATGTAGCTTCCTGCTCGCTTACCTTCAATTTTCTTATCGTAGTGTGATGGATATAACCAGAGGTGTAATTGAAAAACTTGTAGGTATAATGTTTGCCTTTGGCCTCTTCCTTCTGTTTGCTATCTTCACTCCAGTAAACCACTGTACTTGAACCTGGTTCATCCTGTGTCACCCATGAAACTATCACTGCCTTTCCTTCATGATCACCTTGTGTTATATGAACCTTTTAAATCCAAAAACACAAACCATTAACTCATACCCAAAACATCAGACAGAGAGTTTGGAACACCAAAATGAAAGGTATCACCAAAGAATCTGAAGAAAATATTGAATCTTTAGCATTGTTCGTAACTTAATACACAAAACCCATATTCACAAATCCAAATAACATAGGAAAGAAAAAAAAAAGAGTGATACACACCTGTTGAGGAGCATTATAACCAGAAGGGACCCTGAAAACATCACTATCAATTGACATATCCATAGTTTTCTCCACCTTCCGAGTAAAACTACCGGTTATACCTCCCTTACACAACACTGCAGCATTCAAAACCAAACCCAGAAGAACAAGAATAGAACATAAAAAAGAAGAAGATCCCATCAACCCCATCTTCCAATCTGTATCCCTCTGGAACTCCAATGGCTCTAAACCTCCATTTATACCAAAAGCTCTCGCGTTACGTTTCCATATAATGTTATTTAGTTCTTACAGCACGAAATAAGGGGAATATTCAGGGACTTATGCCAATAGCTTGAGGAGGAGTTTTCAACGACCTTAAAAAACACAAAAACACTTACTTCAGCTCCGAAAATGGACTCCGGTGTTGGGGAAGAAGAATCCGCGTGCGAGAGAGAAGCTGGGAGACAAATGAAGACAATGTATTACTTGATTTTGCGCAACCACAGAAAAATCAAGCAAGAAGCAGCGTCATTTTGCCAACAGAAAAAAATAAACAAAAACACTTACTTGAGCTCCGAAAATGGACGAGCGTGTTGGGGAAGAAGAATCCGCGTGCGAGAGAGAAGCTGGGAGACAAACGAGAGCGAGGAGTGAAGTCGACAACCCAAGCTTTGGTGGAGAACCCAGACGACTGCCGAGAGGAGTAGGGCAATTTGGACAAAGCTTCTGTTTTGGTTTCGGAAGACAGAGACAGAAGCGCCTTGTCCGTCGGTTTTAGGATAGACAAAAATTTTTATCTTCTGTCATCCGCAGTCAGAAGACAGAAGTGGGGAGTCGGCAACCAAACAACGGTGGTGGACAGGATTTTATTGTCCTATCATCTGTCCCCAGCAACGGGGACAGCAACCAAACGGGGGGTAAAAGGCTCTGAACCCCATGTTCTAAATTATGGGAACAAGATAAAAATGGATCTAGCGAATTCACTTCAATGAAAACGGGAAGTGGTCACCCGTCTGCTTCAGTAATTCCCTTTCAACTGCTAAAATAGAGTTCATCCTTCGGGAAGGACCTTTTTGGCATCTCTGAACTTCAACTGCCATAAAGTGGAATAACCCCGCAGCTTTTCACTTTGAAAGTTTGTTGATCGAATACAAAGGAGACCTCATCGTAGCAGGTTTGGCTCAGCAGTTCACTGTTTCTACATATCCAATTAAATAGTTTATGATCAAACCATACACCGACGTGCTCGTCTCTACCAACTAGGGGCTCCGCTGACACGACAAATTCATTGTAAAATCTTTGGGTGTTGTGATTATTTCCGCCTTCAAAGAAGCACTTATATCTCACAGCTGGTTTCCTGGAATATTGGACTTCATTAAAATGAATGCATAGAGCGAATCCAGAGAAGCAGTTGTTCAACCAATTTAGATGAAGCAGAACTTTGGTTGAATTTCCCCAACTCTGATGCAAGAAGCACTTTGGAATTCTAGTTCCAGGATAACACACAGCAAAGTATGGGAGTTTAGCCGCAAATTTCGAGGTATAGGGATTGAAAAGAAGATGCAAATTTCCCTGAAACACAAATATGATGTGATGTACAAGATCATCAGGAAACTCATATTTAAGTGTATAGTGCTTATAAAAATGTGAAGAGAAAATAAAGAGTGACCTTATGATGTTTCATTTCGTTAGCAAAACGCTGACTTCTCACGACCTCATTTATCATGGCCTCACATTCATTTTCATCCAACATCAAGCAATTGAACAAACTGAAAAAACACTGAAGGTTTTCTGACTCTCTAATTAGCTGTGTGAGGGTAGATATCGTCTTCAATGACCCACAATCTCTTGTTTGTAAAACAACTAGATTCGCTGGAAGCTCTGGCAAAGACTGAAGCCTTGGGCACCAGCTCATGCAGAGAAGTTTCAACTTAGAAAGTTGTTTGATGCTTGAAGGGATTTCTTCCATATAATTTCCATTTAAGACAAGTTCTTCTAGGGAGCATAAAAAGCTAAGATCCTCTGGCAATTTCCATAAATTACAATCCCACAGAAATAATGACTTCAGAGATGAAAAGAAGCTTAATGGAGGCATTGACAACTCCGCCTGTTTTCCCAGAGAAAACTTAAAACTACAAAGAGAATTCAAGCTAGTAAGGCTCGATGGAAGATGATTAAGTTTTGAACCTAACATTTCCAACGAGACAAGCCCTTTAAGATTGGAAAAAGACAATGGTAGCTCTTCTATGCCTGTAAAACATAACAAAAGTTCCTTTAAATTTTCCATGGGCTTCATGATCTCAGGGAATTCCTTTAGTTTTTTACAACGAGATAGATTAAGATATTCAAGAGAGCTTAATTTGCAAATGTTATGAGGGAGAGTCTGCAGTTCACAAGCCTTCATAGTCAACCGCAAGAGCTTGCTAAGACGCTCGATAGATGAAGGCACTTCAGTAATGCTAGTCCCATGTAAATATAGGTACCTTATGTTGCTAGAGATTTGTGGAAATTGCTTCAGGTTTGGACAATGGGAGATTACGAGAGTTTCAAGAGTTTCTAGATCCACATGGCTTGGAAGACTCCTAATGTTTTGACAATTCCAGAGAGCCATAGATGTCACTTTATTGAAGTGGCTAAGAGGTAAGGGAACTTTAACCAAACTGCTACAGCCACCAAGAATCCTTCTCCCGAGATTCATGATTTGAGATTCCATCAATTTTAACGTGCTATCACCCTGTAGTGAAAGAAAGATCAATTGATCAAAACTTTTCCATTTTTGGTATTTAATACTCTTATTTCCTTACGAACGCACCTTTCCTTCTTTCCAGAGTTGTTCAATCTTGCTGTTACGCAGTTTAAGCACGAAAAGATTCTTCGCATGGAAATTAACTGGCAATGATTTCAGTGGATATGTATCCCATTGAAGATACCTCATTTCATTGGGAAGATAATTAAGACCTTGAGGAAGATGTAACTTACTCCTTCCATTAGTTCTCTTAAATTTGAGAAATTTAAGATTTGGCATCCTCGTAAATGCGTCAGAGCTTAAATCTCTGTCTCCTATTTCAGACATATCAAGGGAAATGCTTTCCACTGCATGGGATCCCTACAAAAACATAAAGTGAGCATGATGATGAGTACAACTTGGTAATTGGGAGAAAAGTAACAAATTAAGCAACAAGTTGTGTTGTAGAGTTCTACATCAGTTTGTGTGAGCACTTGACATATATCTTTTGAATCCCATAACCTTGTACGTCGACATGCATTTTTAGACTCTTGACGAACAATTTCTTTACCCATCTCTTGCAATAAATCATGCATTTCCAATTCATCATCTTTAGAGATGGTGATCAAGGACTTGTCGACCAAATCACGAATTCCAATAGCTGCTGAGAAACCACAACTATCAAATATATGTATTGCATCTTCTTTATACTCGCCTTTGAAGAAACACGCAATGTGGAGAAACATATCTTTCTCTTCTTCATCCAAGTCATCATAACTTACTTTCAACATATTCTGAATGGTCTTCTTAGGAATTTTTGACAGTTTACTCACTTCACTTTGCCACTCTTCCTTATTCTTTCCACATAAATAGGAACCCAAAACTTTAAGAGCCAAAGGATTGCCTTGAGCATATCTAACCACTAGATCTGATAGCTCCACATAGTCATTCATGGGACAAAGTCTCTTAAAAGCATTCCAACTAAAAAGTTGAAGAGCTTCATCACTTGTTAATGGCTTCATCTCATATATGTATTTGGTGCTACCTTCAAATACTTGCTTATCTCTACTAGTTATGATGATCCTACTTCCCGGACCAAACCAACATGGATCTCCAAATAATGATGCTAACTGCAGTGGATCACTAACATCATCAAGAGCTACTAAGATTTTCCTACGTCTCAGCCTTTTGATATAACATTCCCCAGGTCCAATGTTTGGAGTATTTATGATTATATCTTTCTGTCCCAATATTTCTGACATAATATACTCCAATAATTTCTTCAACCCACTTATTTTAGATTCTTCCTTGACATTTGGAACAAAGCAACATCCTTCAAAGTCACTACAAATTAGACTATAGATAGTCTCAATAAGAGTGGTTTTACCTATACCGCCCATTCCATAGATTCCTAAAATTCGAACATCTGAAGAATTAAAGGCTAGTAATTCCTTAATTTGTCGAATCCTAAATTTCATTCCCACCAAATGTTCTAGACCACAAGGAGACGGATGTTTCAATTTCTCCAAAATATCTTTGACAATTTCGTCAATAAGCATAGTTTCTTCCCTGCAAAATATCAAAGATGTTAAATACAATTAATTTTTGGTCTTTTGTAGCTCTATTTTACGTACGGTTTAAAAAGCAGTTCACTTTATTAGAACAACTTAATATATACATTGTTTTTTTTTAAGATAACGGTCTACATTTTAATGCTTTTTCATGATGGTAATACCATACTTGTTACGATTAAATAATTCATGGCCTTACATGTAATTTTGTTAACAAGATCTTCATGATGGGTTCCAATTTTCTTTTTGTGAATTATAAACTTATGTGTAAATTTTGTCACGTTTTCAACTTCCAGCAATTAAGAATAGGTCTTAAATGCAGAGATAAACAAGAGAATTATGACCTGATGACATTGGAATCCCAACCACTGAGATTGGCTGCTTTGGTCAACGCGTCTCTCCATTTTGGTAGATTCTCCGAATTATTGGGTTCTCTCTCGTGAAGAGAGAAGCTTGCATCAATAAGTCCACTTTGTTTCCTTATATGGGAAGGATCTACGTGAAAGAATATAGGAACAACGATCTGACCGTGTGTTTCATGGCATTCAATGATTTTGACAAGTTCATTCAGGCACCAAGTTGAGGAAACATAGTCTTTGGAAAAGATGATGACAGCAACATTTGAGGTTTGGATGGCTTGGAACAATGATGTGCAGATTTCTTCTCCTCTTGTAAGTTGGTGATTATCTATAAAGATCTCCAAACCTTTCCGACGAAGAGCATCATAAAGGTGGCAGGTGAAATTATAACGAGTATCATCACCTCTGAAGCTCAAGAAAACATCATACTTCCATTGGTGGGAAGATTGCGAACTAGAAAATGACGAGGAAGCCATGATGATGGTATGAGGAACAGATTAATGGAGACACTTAGATCGTGATGACGATGGTAAGAAGAGATGAAACTAATATTCGATGGGTGAATCATCTAAAAATTTAACCTTCGATGGGTAGAGAAGACGAGATAAAAATTTAATATCGACTTGGTGTTGACAATATCGACTTAATAACAAGGCTGTCGTTTTCGAGCATGTATATCCTTACGTCACTACCTACCACTTAGAAGTATGCTAATTTCTTATCTCACTGTCTCTCCACTGTCCATTGTCTTCCTCCCAATCAACAAAAGTAAGCTCTATATGATAAGGATAAATATTCCCATTTATCTCTTAAACTAATTTTAGTTTGTTTAGACAGAGTTTATCATTATCTATTAATAGTATTCATCCTTATCTGATACTTGTACCCGTATCTTTTACATACCTATTTATATTTCACATGGTTAAAGTAAAGGTGTATCTAGGTTACCATTACAATATCATGGTATCATAGCCTTTTTCTTCACACCCACCTGCCTTCATTTGATTTTTTTTAGACTTCATCAATTTAGAGAAGTCTTTACGGCCTAATAGCCAGCTATCCATCATGACATCAAATTAACTTCTTGTTGCTTCAATCATCTCCGTCTCACCTACCTTCACTATAGCCACTTTACCAAACATATCTCACTAGCTCCCAATCAAGCTAAACTCTATTAATTATCTCCTATGGAAAGCACAAATAATGTCATTGCTTCATAACTACGATTTGGCTTCACACATTGATGGTAACTTTGCTCCACCATCATGAACCACTACTAAGGGAAACCTAAATCCTTAATATTCCACGGTTTCACTATGACCAGTTGGTATTGAGCTGGATCATTGGCTCCATCTCTGAAACCTTCATTCTACAAATTGTTGACGTCTATTGTGCTAAGGATGCTTGGACAAAGCTTGCAGCATCCTATGCCTCAGGTTCTAAAGCCGAGATTCGTACCATTAAAAGTAATTTCTTTAAGCTCTAGAAAGAGTAGTCTGAAAGTATCGCTCAGTATACTCAACGTGCAAAGGCTATGTTTGATCAGTTAGCAGCCTTAGGCAATCCTATGCCTAATGATGATTTGGTGCAGGTAGTAACCAATGGACTCGGACCTATGTACCATTCTTTTGTTTGCTCTTTTGAAAATAGGCTTGATGCTGTTAATTTTGATGATCTTTATGGCTTATTACTGAGTGAAGAAGCTAGTCTCAATGCTGAAAACTCATCCAAGATAGTCATTCCAACAACCTTCGTAGCCACTACTCAATCTTATTCTCCGTGTAATACAGGAAATTTAAGGGTTCAGGAGGACGGTATCGTGGACAAGGTAAAAGTTTTTATTTTAATTCCTCCTACCACGAATTGTTCTTCTCTGAAATTCAATAGAGCTAATGCGTCCACCACTCCTAAACCAGCCTCCAACTATACAACCACCTCTTCTCAGCCAACCCAACCTCAGTCGTGGATCAACTATGCCAACACCTCTTCTCAGCCAACCTAACCTCAGTCATGGATCATGGATACTACCATAACTCATCATATTGCTCCTTATTTTGAAAGTCTAACCATTCATTCTGATTACCAGGAACAAGACCACGTCAAAGTTGGCAATGGTAATTCCTTACCAATCACTCATTCTGGATCATTTTCTTGCCAGTCTAAGAATTTTGTTTTTCACTTATAGGATATTTTTCGTGTTCTTGATATTCTTCATAATTTTCTTCCTTCACTAACACTAATACTGTGTCTATTGAATTTTTTCCTTCTCATTGTGAAATCAAGGATATTCTAACGAGGAATTTGCTACTTACAGGGCCGAATGACAATGGACTTTTTTCTATCTTTCTTGCACCTGTTTATAATCACACTCCTCCAAAGCTTGCATTTCAATTAGATTTGGGTGGGGAATTCCAGGCCTTTACTACATACCTTTTTGAGAATTGAATCACTCAACATAGTGCTTGTCCTAAAACACCTGAACAAAATGGATCCACTGAATATAAACATAAACATATTGTTGAAACTAGTCTTTCATTATTACAGTATTCCTCTGTCTTAAATATTTATTGGCCTTATGCATTTGATACTGCTGTTTATATCATAAATAGACTACCATCTCATGTTTTACAGCATGTCTCTCCTTTTGAGAAATTATTTCATTCCTTGCCAAACTATACAGATATGAAATTAGTTTTTGGAAGTCAATGTTATCCTTGGCTTCGGTCTTATGCTCCTAATGTGCTTGCCCCAAGGTCTAAAGCTTGTGTTTTCCTTAGCTACAATAAACTTCACAAAGGCTTTATTTGTCTTAATATTAATACATCCAAATTACTTGTCTCACGCCATGTATTTTTTGATGAGCAAGTCTTTCCCTTTTTGGGAAAGGAAGCTGCTCCTGTCAGTTTCTATGACACATCACCAACAACCATTTTACTTCCATCCTTCCTACCTGTCAATCTTACTCCAAATATACCCTCTCCTCCA
>JAOTAW010000201.1:5332038-5349414 GCA_025629945.1 Erythroxylum savannarum | reverse complement strand
TCTAACTAAAAAGAGTTATGAATAAAATCGGGCCCTAACTGATCATTGAAACTGTTTTGATTGTGCTGCATTGAAAACAATGTGATATCGACTTTTAATCTTATTGGGCCCAAATGGAAAATGGACTTCTGTCTATGTCAGTGTTTCAAAAAAAATTTATACCGGTTTGTGAATGATTGACTGGTCTAGCATGCTACCTTCGCGGGCACGGACTCGGATATCACCGTCGATGTCGGGTTCGGGTCTTGCGAAAGTGGGGTGCTACATGTTTGGTGTTGGACCAAAAGTGGAGCTCTAGTGAAAATTTCGACCACTATAGTGGCAACAGGTGCAGTGGCAAGTTGACGACTGACGGTGGCTGGCTGGTGGTGTGCAGCTGCCGAAGTGGAGTTTTTTCTCCTGAGACATATTGAAAAACTGAGTTGAGCGGAAAACTTTTTTTTTTTCAAAAACCCCCCTAAACCTCCTCCCTCCCTAAACCCTAAGGCCTAAACCCCTAAACCTAAACCCTAAAATTTTTTAAAGTGAATAAAAATTTATAAATAAAAAGGGAGGTTCAAATACAAACAAAATCAAAGAGGCCAAAGGAGACCCTCAAAGAAAATATATACAAAGTGAACAAAAAGTCACAAGGGCCCTCAATACAAAGCTAAGTAGGCAGCTTCCAGATATGTCAATGAAGATCAGGTATCTGAAAATGAGTCTTGAGGCTTAGAAGATGAGAACAAGTAACCTCAGTGATGTCAACAATAATGTCCTGAGGTGAATGATGAAAGTTGCTGAAAATATTGTTCCTCTCATACCAAAGGAAGTAAACAGTGGCAAAAAGAACTAACCACGATAGAATATGCGTACAATCCTTCCGCTGACAAAGATGGGTAGAAGCCTACTGGAGGAGAGGAGACTAAGAAATCGGGGCCAAGTAGTGGAAGTCTTTGTTGAGAGAGAACCCCAGATGAAGGAGGAGAACTTGCACTTGAAGAAAAGGTGATCATGTGTTTCAACAGAGGAGCTACATAAGACATAAGTCGAGTCTGAAAAAACTCCAAACAGCTGGAGACCTATGAAGCTAACCAAAGGATGAAAGATTGTTGTGGGATGTGCACTGGAAACCATAGTAGATGGTGGATTAGATCCACTAGTCGTCAAGCTCGAATAAGGTTCTATGCAGAGTCAACTGAAAAGACCCCAGATGAGTGGCCAGTCCAAACCCAATTGTCTTAGTGCTAGGCACGAGGCTGAAGACAGATAGAATCCCAAACCTACTGCAACTCACTTCTCCCCTCAAGAAAACATGGCTTTGTCCTCAATCATAATGAACCTATCTTGGAAAAATTAGCATAACTTTCACTATGGACATTAGATTAGAGTGTTCTTTTCATGGTTTCAAATAGAACTTCAAGTTCTACAACTTTTATGAAGACCTTGAAGACAAATTCTATCATCTGAAGGGTCAAAATTAGAACAGACAATATGACATCATTTTGAGACGAAATGACATCATCAGACGATACAAGGTTGGGAAAATTGCCATAACTTTCCCTAAAGATATTGGATTAAGGTGTTCTTTACATGGTTGGAAAGAAGACTTCAAGAGCTGCAACTCTCATGAGACCTAGAAGACAAATTCGATCATCTGAAGGGTCAAAATTAGAACAGATGATATGACATCATTTTTGAGATGAAGTGACATCATTAGACAATATAAGGTTGAGAAAATTGCCATAACTTTCCATAAAGATATCGGATTAAGGTGTTCTTTATATGGTTGGAAAGAAAACTTCAAGAGATACAATTAGTATGAAGATCTCAAAGATAAATTCGATCAGATGAAGGGTAAAAAATAGAACAGATGATATGATGTCATTTTTGAGACGAAGTGACGTCATCAGACAATACAAGGTTGGGAAAATTATCATAACTTTCTCTATAGATATCTAATTAAGGTGTTCTTTAGATGGTTGGAAAGAAGACTTCAAGAGATACAATTCTCATGAAGATCTTGAAGACAAATTCGATCATCTGAAGGATCAAAAATAGAATAGAAGAAGGAAGCAAAAGGTCAAACTAAGATGATGCTAAAGTCAAACTAAGACAATGCTGACGTCATACTAAGACGATGCTGACGTCATACTAAGACGGGAGCAAAACTAAGACGGAGCGAAAGTCAAACTAAGACAATGCTAAAGTCAAACTAAGACGATGCTGGTGTCATACTAAGACGATTCTAGATCACTTTCTACACTCTCCAAAGCATCTCCCCTCATCAGGACCATAACTTTCGACTTAGATGTCTAAAAATTTCATATTATATACCGTTGGAAAGATAAAAGAAAGATCTACAACTCTTAAGAAGGAAACTTTGCTAAAATCTATCTAGATTAATCCAGATTTCCTCCTAAAATCAGAACACAAATTTTACATTCAACTTCCAATGTACTGCACCCAGTTCTCAACTTCATGAAATTTTGAGACTCTTAGAGACAGAATTGAAATTCGATTTCTTCATAAGAAATGTAGGCATATATCTCTAGTTTAATCCAAATTAAGAATCATCCCTAGTTTTTGACTGAGAAAAAACATCGGATCCCCCCTCACAGATGTGCCCCATACCCTACTAACAATCTCCAAAAAATTGGTGTGATCAACCTAACATTTGAGGAACTTGAAAGCAGTACGAGGTCGAAGTCTCCAAACACCAAACTGAATCACCATAGCACTATGATTAGATATATCACGAGGCAAAAACTTAGCAGTGGTACTGGGACAAGAAGAAAACCATGAAGAGTTTCTGAAATCCAATCCAACCACTCGAGAATGAAACTCGGCCCCCTGACCATTATGCCAAGTGTATCGCAATCTCTTGAATGGAAGTTGTAAAAGCTCAACATCTTGTAAACATTAACCAAACTCCCATATGGCTATACCACCCTATATCTTCGCCAACTCTGTCCGAATGACTCAAGATAGCGTTAAAATCTCCCAAAACCATCTAAGGTATGGAGGTAAATCTCCTAGCCTGAATCTGAAGAAAATCCCAAAGTTCCCTCCTAGACCGTGGATCAGAGGAACCATAACCCTCTTGTAGCCATGTCACCTCGCAACTAATACCCTAAAGTGTAAACACTAGACTCTGTATCTCAAACATACTCGGATCCCAACATATCAAAATGTAACAAGCCAGTTGATCCGCTTTGTTACTCAGATAGTCCCATCCTCGATAGGTAGTGGAAACTACATACTCTAGGTTTTAAGAGGCTACCTTTGTCTCCAAGAGACCAACCAAACCAAAGTCATGATGTCGAATCCAATCCTGAACCCTTCGCTGAGTATTGGAGCCATTAAAGCCCCTAATATTCCAATTTCCTATCATAGGAAATGGAATAACAAAGAAACTACAAAAATCAACTAGAGGGGTTAGGCCCCTCACTCCTTATATCCTCTATCAACCCTGAAAAAAGATGAGAAGAGGAGCTGGTGAGCTATCAAGTGTAAAGTCTCCAAAGGTGCTAACAAATCTGGGACTATAACTACTATTAGGAATAGAGGCCTCTGAACTTAGAAGACAAGACATCCAGCTAGGAGTAGTCCTTAACTTTGCAAAAATAGTTGGACCAGGTGTCCAACTTGGACTAACACATCTCTCGGTTGAAACAATCTGTCCTAGCTCTGAGGGATGACTAGGCAGTTGATTTGGAGTAAACCACTCCATGGTAGCAACATTATGAGCAAGCTCTGAGGACCCCAAACTGTATTTAGTAGGAACCTGGATTGCTCCCCTAGTTATATAAGAGGAAGTTATGGGAGAAGGAGTACTTAGGACTGGGTCCTCAACTTTGGGAGTCTGGTCTAAAACCACCACTCGGGAAGACAGGGAAACTATGGTGGGAGGAGCAACCTGATGTGCTACAATAATCAGGGGGACACAGGAATGGCCAAAGACACTACATTGGAACACCGCTTGGGTGTCCACTCATACTCCACTCAGACATGGATCAGTTCACCACTCATACCGCTATCAATCTCAATCTTGTAAATGGGTTCAACTGCAATAGAAAGCTCAACACAAAATCTAGCAAAAGAGTCCTGGAAAAAGTATGACGATCACATCTCAAGGGTCGCTCGATCTTGCTGACCAGAAGACCAAGACATCTCTCATTCCATAAAGGAAGCAGTAAATTATGCAACCGTACCCAAACTGGCACTTTGGAAACCTGTGATTTATCCAAAAAAATGAGGATGCCACAGCTATAAAATCAGGAATTTTCCACCGAAAGTCCATGGGCCCTGCTCGAGGATCAACTGTAAAACCTCCTTCAATTAAAAACAAAATAAGAAAAACCCGGTGCTTGTGGATATAATATTCTCGAGACCAAGCGTCTTCCAAGCCCTCATCGCAATGGATTACATGGCAAGGAAGGGCATACTGTGCCCAGGAAAGAAACCAACTAAGCAATAGGTCCACTGATGGATACTCTCAGCTATATATTCATCTGGAATCACTACAGGCCCAGTCGAAGTGTCATAAGGTATGTCCGGGAATCGAAATTCGGTATTAGAATTGGTGATTTAGATTTTCTCAGCCTAGGAAAAATCAGAAGGTTTTTTCACAAGTTTGACCATTCTCTGTACTTTCTCAAGGACATACACGACATTGCTTGTATATGCAAGGGCAAAAATGGAATTATTTAAAAGGGAAGTGTTATTACCTTCACTTAAGCTAGCAGAGGTGTGGAGGTGCGGCACCTTTAAACCCAGTGGTGGAGGAGAGATAGCCACCAGTGGAAGGAGCTTCTCCAACATTGTTAGGTGGGCAGCTAGTGGAAGGGTGCCCCATAGTGGTTCCTTCCCCGCCCTTTGGTATTCAGAGTCACTAGAGATGAAGCTCGCCACAGACCCACGACATCCTCGGTGACTTCGATGACTCTAAGTTGTCCCTTAACACCGAAGGCATTTGATACTTGGTTAGTAGGTTGCGATGTTGGCTGTCATGATTTCAGAGAGGTCACTAACCTCGACGAAAGAGAAGAGCAGGTAGCGAGATGTCAAGGAGAAGCGTCGGCAACAGTATGAACTTTGAGCTTTAATTTTGCATTGTTGGCAGTGGTTGGCTAGATGTTGGCGGCTATCAAAGTTGAAGACTTCTTTTTCCGAGACATGACGATAGAATTAGGTTAAGAGAAATAAGTTTTCTCCTCCCCTAAACCCTAAACCCTAAACCCTCCCTTCAAAACCCTAAACCCTTAACTTCAACTTTGGATAATTAAGTTTTAGTCCCTCAAGTATTCTATAATTACATTTTAGTCCCTCAATTTTTCATAATTAGATTTTAGTTCCTCAATTTTTGGATAATTACGCTTTGGTCCTCGAAGTTTGCCATAATTATGTTTTACCCTCAAATTTTTCATAATTACATTTTATTCCCTAAATTTTTCATAATTTATAGCAACTGAGTGTCATTGAATCATATAATCATACTTTGAAGTGTGTGCACCACTTTTTGCAAGAGTTCTTCAATAGATAGATCCTTTTCTTGAGCCTGGTGGGGTTGAGAATACCCAGGAGGACCTTGATTTTGATGTCCCTACTTGACATAAGCATTAGGTGGAATAATTGCATTATTCGGATTACTCCATGATAGATTTGGGTAACTTTTGATGCCAAAATTATACGGATTACCCATTTGAGTATAATGAGGACCTGCATGATTTCCCACATATTAAGCACTTTCAATGATTGTAGGACATCCATCACTTGAATGACCACCGCCACAATTTTCACATGATAAAACAACATGCTTGTTATTGATATTAAACTGATCCATACGTTTAGCAAGTGTATTCATCAGCTGATTTTCAATAGCAGAAATAGCTTCAAGTTCCATCATAGCAATGCTCCTCTTTTTAGGAGCTCTATTAGAGTTCCATTGGTAGTTATTTGTAGCCATCTCTTCAATCAGATCATACGCCTCTTGATAACTCTTTCCCATTAGAGCACCCCCAACAACAGCATCAATCGTGGTACGGAGAGATCCATGCAAAGAAAGTTTGAATAACTAGCCAATCGGGAATTCCATAGTGAGGAAACAATCTCAATAGCTCCTTATATCATTCCCATGCCTTATAGAAAGTCTCTTAATCATGTTGAGTGAATGTGGTTTCTCTGCCAAATTATCCCATATGGTGATTGATCCAGTAGGTAGAGACAAAGACCATCCCTTGTCTTTATCTTGTAGAGATAATGGGAAAAGCCTTAGACGTATAGCATCAGTAAACACCCCATTGAACTTGAAAGTGTCACAAATCTCCAAGAAGCTAAATAAGTGCATATTAGGATCGTCATTCGGTGAACCAGCAAACTGAACAGAGTTCTAAATCATTGAGATAATAGCTGGCTTGATCTTAAAATTGTTTGCTCAGATTGCTGGCCTCTGAATGCTAGATTGAACACTATTCACTTGCAGAGTAGCATATTCATAAAGAGTCTTTGCAGGAACTTCTTCCATATTCTCAAGAGCATCCATAACAATTGTGAGTAAAAAAAATCTACAAAAGTACCGAAAAATAAAATAAAATTAGTAAAATAAAAGCCTAGATAGATCTTTCACAATTTGTCTAATATTAGCGAAGTTAAAGTAATTCCCCGACAACAGCGCAAAAAATTTGATCACGTAATTCTAATCACGATGATATGTGCAAGTGCACATGTTGGGCCCCGTTTTCGGAACCCAACTACTTAATCCGAAACGGAAACATAAGGCGAAAGAATCGAAAACGAATCATGTCAAAAGGCATACGAATCGAATCAAAGCAAACAAAAGGTTCAATGGTAAGAGGCGAGCATGTGGAAGCTATAAAACCTTGAGGTCTTGTGTTCGAATCCTGGAGAGGGATTCCCAGACCAAAGAGGACAGTACCAATTGTGTGGGCCGAGGGGGTATACTGGGGCTTATGGCTGGGCCTGCTTCCCCAGGTACCGAATCCCGGACTCAACAGCACATGGTCACAAGTAATAATTCGAAAGTATCAAAGCATCGTATCCACAGGGAATTAATTAATTCACTAACTAGTAAACTACTACGTTATAACTTTATTTAGGTAACCGAAAGTAGTAATTTAGGAAATTAACTAAGCTAAAAGTAAACTAGCTATAGAATGTGAAATTGTTAATAAAGATATGAAATTAACCAATCAAAAAATCCTAGGATTCTAATGGTTCCACCTAATAAATTATGCAATGCAAATCATAACAGTCGAAATTAATCTCTAACAGGCCTAGTGCATTATCAGTTTAGCACTAGTGAACTTTAATGATTATCAACCGAATATTGTAATGTATGTGATACTTGTTATCGCAACCTATTACCTATATCCCAATAAAATAAAACACTATATGTCTATATGAATTACTAAATTGAGACTCATTAAAACAGGCATCCACTCACGATTGCTTACATATTTAGGTATATTGCTATCCTTAACGTGTATGTTATTTCATCCGATTGAACATACGACTAAACTATCTTCGTTGAGAATCACCCAATCCTTTCAAATCAATTAACTGTTGGCCAGACAATTAAAAGCATTAATCACATAATCAAATAAACAACCAAGATAAAAAGTAAATCAATTCAAAACACCATAAATCACGTACACACAATCAATTAGGCTTCCGTATAAAATCCTAGTAATAAAATTATTTCATAATATTAATAATAAATCTAAACATGTTCTACAAACTCAGAGATTTCATTCAATCAAATTTAGAATCCAAACTAAAATAAAAACAATAAACTAAACCCCCTTGCGAAGTACAACTACGTAGCCTTCAATCTCCAACGTGAGAGCCTCTTATTATGTCTGTTGGAACTCTCCTCCCTCTTTTGTCTTTTCTTTTTCATTTTCTCACATTATAAAACCCTAAGAAACCTTCTTAAAAGAGTCTTTTCACATGTAACAACGTCCCACTTCAATTCTCACCGTTCCCCATAATTTAAGAATTCCAAAACAATTAGGAAACCAAGTCAGTTTAGGAAACTGATTTGCGCCAGAGCTTCGGTGTGCTTTCTAGGTATAATCTCCACCTCTTTTTGTCCTGGTGTCTTTATAAAAATCATAGGTCTGGATGTCCTCTTTCTTAGATTACCTCAATTGGACATGTACAACTCAAGATATGGCCCAATCACTGTGACTTGGTCAGCAGATATCGGAGTCAGCAATCAATTGCAAATTCTTTGCTGATTTTGACTTATTAAACAACAGAACTGGGCTTTGACTTCTTCAAATCAATTGTATTCCATCCTTCTAGCTTTGTTTAAGATTTTGAATCTCCCCAATGAGAGCTTAAACAAAGAAGATATCTTTAAAAAACTAAACTATGTGCGTTTCTAAGCAAAAATCTCCTTTCATCTATAAAAGTGAACATAAATCAAATTTAGACGGTTTACTAAGGTAAAATCCATCAAAGAGTAATTAAAACATAAGCAATTGAGGGCATAAAATATAATATAAAATTAACTTATCAATGACTTTATGGAGTTCCAAGGAGCATTGTTTCTGATCGAGATGTTAAGTTCTTAAGCTACTTTTGGAAGACATTGTAGGGTAAGCTAGGTACTAAGCTAATGTTTTCTACAACTTGCCATCCATAAACTGATCGGAAATTTCAGATAGTTAATCGAACTTTGTCTATGTTATTGATGGTGTGAATATTTGCTAATTATAGTAATGATTTTGTTGATTTTTTTGGTGAATATTCATATGGAAAGGTGGAATTTATTTAGTTATGTGTATTTTGGGCAGGAGATGACAATTGAGCCAAGTTAGAGACATTTTGGTTTTTGTTGCTTGAAGTTTTGAGATGTAACTGCTTCTCCACAATTTTTGGATTAACTCCATATTCTAGGCAGTAAGCCATGCCCACGACTTAAGGTCGCGCATGAATGAACGTTTGATATAGAGTTGGGGAAGCGACTGAGCTTTTAATTTTAATATTTTTCAGAAATGGAGGGGAAGACTTTTCTTGATTAGTTACGAAAATTAGGTATGCTAATCTTTGGCCTATTTTTTCTCTCTCTTAAAAGAGAATTCTCCCTATAAAAGGGGGGGTTAGCAGGAGATTAGAGTGGGCCAATTTCCAGAAAATTAAAGATTCTCTTATTTCTTAGTTTGTAAGTTTTGTAGAGCCATGAGCAGCTAAACCTACTTTAGTCTAGCAAGGGTTAATCAAGTTCAAGTTCATATAAGTTATGAGATTTAAACTTAATTTTTATCCTTAAAATTTTGCAATATTTATTCATTCTCTGTTTTATTGATATTATTATCTTGTTGGTTGTTGCAATAAGAGCTCGTTGTACAATTGGTAGGGTTGTAATTAGCTAATCAAAATTTCTAAATTTGTAATTGTCTAGTTAATTTTGATGACAGTGGTAGGTAATATAATCTAATTATAATCAGATTTTCAAGTTATATTATAAGAATGAATAATCTAATGTAAACAATCATGCTTGTTGATCTTGTTGATTAGGGTTGGGTCTTTCTAATTTTTAAAGCTATTAGCAAATTAAATCCTAGGCGTGTGTCAGGATTGTTCATTAATAAGGGGTTAGTCATAGGCGTGTGTCTAGTTAATCTAAAATTTAGGAAGGATCAGATTAGTAGAAGCTTTTCAACAATCATAACCAATCTATTGTGGGATTTGGATGTATTCCTTGTTTCAATGATCAACCTTAGAACTTGAATGAGATTACCTTGTTAGATGCTATTAATCTGATTTCTTTTCGATTTAAATTTATTTACTTACCATTTATTGAATTTAATATTTTTACTTACTAGTTACCAACCCCCTTTTTATTTCCTCATTCTTGGTTCCCTGTTTGTCAATAGGATTGATTAATCTCTAGTATCTGTGGATACGACTCTACTTGCTCTAGCTACAATTTAATTGATTTTCCAGGAGTAGATTTTATTTTTTGTGGATTCGACACCCATCAATCACATGTAGCAAGGTAGCTTATATCAACTTAACAAAAACATCAATAAAAGAATAGTAAAAATCTTACATTGCCATAATATGATATACAAAATTCATAATTCTTATTTATATGGCACTATAAAATCTTTCTACCTACTTCTTCGTATGTTTTTATGTAATGTTCATAAGTACTAATCATCACTAACACAAAAATATCATATCAATAGCTACACTCAATAGTATCACAACATCCATCCAATTCTTATTAGTTAACTAAGAGAGATGTTGGATACTTTGTCTCAACTAATAAATTTATAATTATTTAAATATAATCCAAAATAATACATATTGGTCGACAAAATGGTACTCACTGCATTGTAGTCCTGATTAATTCGTCTCAAATAGGGAATCATCATATGTGTTAATCTAGTACCAATTAATATGCCTCAACCAATTGTTGCACTCTAATACATATCTCTTGAAACATAATAATTAATGCAATTATCAATCACAATAAGATGAAAGTCAGAAGGCATTGACACCAATGTAATGTGAAACCTACATACAATTTAAAATGTATAAGTGGTACCTCTAGAATACCCTAGACATAAGAGAAGTACCATAACTATATGTCAATAATCACATCATTTTACAATAATTAAGCATATGTAATCCTCTATAATTGAACAAATTATTTAATATGCAATAAATCATATAAATTGCATTCAAGAACTTAATAATAGAGAACATGCATATTTTAACAACCCTAATTGATGTGCACAACTTGTTTCTCAAAAGAAACATACCTTAAACATTTTTGTTATGAAAAATTAATCAGTTGTTGTTCAATTTTTTTGCTAATGTTGATCTATAACAACTAAAATTATTTTTTTTCCTCTTAGAGTTTGTTTCTTCTATACCTCCCATCATTTTTCTCGATGTTCTCTCATCCTTGATATGTTTAGTTTTTTTAAATCTTTGACTAAGTCTTTAAAATTTCCTTTTAAAATGGTTTCATGACTAGTTCGATCAACTGATGTCTCTAAAATTCCAATTTGATCAATTAATATTTAGATTTAGTAAATCAATTGTGCCTCTAAAAGGTTAGTTCAGTTAACTAATAGGCTAGAATTTTTGAAAAATTCATACAACATTGGTTCAAATGGAGTTTTAGTTAATCAATATTCTTACTAAATCTTCAAAACTAATGCAAAAATGACTAAACACTAACCTCATCCAAAATCAATCTATTCTTCACTATGCTCATAATTAATCGGTTGTAAATCTCTCAACATCATAACCATTTCTAGAAAATGATCAAAAACTTCAAAAACTTCCAAACCTCATATGTAATAAAGTTCAAGCATCCAGAAAAAAAATCATGGTAATGCATTAATTTGTTTTTATTTTTTTAAATTTTCATAGTTAAGAAAATTACATAAGAGCTTTTGATTTTCTTTTTTATTTTTTATAACCTAATTTGGTTATTAATTATATATTATATTATATATTTACTATTAGTTACTGATAAAAATTTATAACTATTATAATTTAATTATTCAGTTATACACATTTCATAATATTTTAAAATATATAAATTATTTTGAATTAAAAATTATCAAGAATAAAATTATTACAAGAATAAAAGTTCTTTTTAAAATAAAAATATTGTAAAATAAATATTAAATAAAATATGATAAAATTATCATAATATTTATTAATAGATACTATATAGGAAATAAAATGAGCATTTTATTTAATTTTTTAAACTAGTAAGAATTTCAAAATATAAATTATAATTATTAGTAATATAAAAGGTAATTACTAGCATTTATGATGTATTATTTAAAATAGAATAAATAATCATTTTAAATATAAAATAGACTTTTTTTTTCAAACAAAGTATTGACGCTATATAAAAATATAATTATTTTTATTTTCTATTATTAACAATTAATTAAATGACTATCACATAATATAAAACTATTTAAAAAATATTTAAAAAATACATTTTTGTTTAATTATTGTATAGTAGAGCTGTTGTTAATAATTTTCTAAAAATAAAATTATAATGACATTAACAACTATTTTTTTTTGAAAACATAAAATCGTGAAAATCACAAAAAAAACATAAGTGAAAGGAAAAGTTCTTTAAGATTTTGTTTCTTATTTTATTTTTAGTTTCTTGTTATTTATGAAAATTAAAAAAAGATGATTTTGATTTTCTATTTTCGTTTTGATCATAACTTAATTTCATTACTTATTAACTAAATATTTTTGAGTTGCTTAACATTAAGTCCTAATAAAATTTATAACCATCATAATTACTTTTTGTAAAATATTTCAAAAATTTAAAAATATTTTCAAATTTAAATTGTTTTATAAAATTTATTTGTAAAGAATATTTCCAATATTAAAATCATACTAAAAATATCTTAATAATAATTCAAAATTTTAAAATAAAATTTCTTAAAAATATTGTTGTTAACAACTAAATAATTTTTATATTTAAAAAATAAAATATAAATATATAATCTGAAAAAAAAAGGAACAAAATATAAGTTTGGAATGGGTAATGCCTTATCATGGAAACTTTTAAATTTGTAATTCTCTAGATTTTAAATTTTAATAATTTTAATTAAAGTAAACAACATACCTTAAACCTTGATAAATATAGATGAATTATTTTGAAATTTTAATTAAGATAATCTTATGATAAAACTTGATTTTATTTGTCTCTCTGTTACCCTTGTTTCCTTCTTTTGTAAAATGTTTAAGATAGGACAAAATTAAATCTTAAATAGGGAGGGGGAGAGAGAGAGATATGAGCCCTTAAAACTTAAATGATACCTTTTAATTGTTTTCTTTTATTTCATGATTCATTAAAGTAAACATTAAAAATTATTATTTTAATTAAAATTTATCTCTTTTCAAGTGATTAATAGGATTTATATAAAATATAAGTCACTTAATGAAGTTATCTAACATGTTCTATTTGTTCCATTTAACATAATTATGGTTTAATAATTTAATATAATATGCATATACTAAAGGCAAAATCCTTGTCTTAGACAAAATATTAGTCATAATTAAGTGAAACCTAGAGGATCATAGTGATTGTATGTCTTTTAATATGACATATTACCTTCATATATCACAAAACTAGTTTGAAACTCAATAATATCTATAATGAGATATATCTTAATGGTTTAACAATATTATCTGTCTAAAAGATAAATCCTTTTAGGATTCATATAATCATTCATGTATATATACTAACAATAAATAACATCATACTCAAATATCAAAAACAATACATAAACGATTCAAAGTACCAAATATAGAATATACATAAACGATAATACTTTATTTAATGATACCCAACAATGCTCATTCTTTTGACATGTTCATTAAATGCCTTCAGCGATAATCCTTTTATTAATAGATTCATAATTATAAGATTAGTGTTAATGTCATTACAAGAAAAATAAGTTTTAGCGATGAAAATTACCAATTGAAAATATTTATTTTCCATCAGGAAATAAATTTGGCGACGAAAATTACCGATGGAAAGAGTAGTCGGAGAAACAACCGTAAGTAAATTTTAAAGAAAGATATTGTAAATCTGTTGGTAAATTAGCGACGGAATATTGTATTTCCGTTGGTAAATTCTATCGTTAAAATTTACCAACAGAATTGCAATATTTCGTGGCTAATTTAATTACAATATTCCGTGGCTAATTTACCGATGGAATATTCATTTCCATTGGTAAAGTTACCGACGACTGTACAAAATTCTGTAGGTAATTTACCGACAAAATTACAATATCCATCGTAAAATTTTACCTACAGACAACATTTTTTGTTGCTAAATTTTTACTGACAAAATATATCCATCCCATCGATAAATTACCTATGGAATTAAAATATTCCATCACTAATTTACCGATGGCATATTGTTATTCCATCAGGAAATATAACTATGATAAATTTCAACCACCATTTCTTACTTCTTACCTGAGTTTTCTGTTGATAATCATTTGATTTATTTGTATATTTAATTTCTCTAAATAATATATCATTGATTGATATTATAAAGTAAAAATTATCCTCATTGGTAATATAATAAAAAATTATAATGTACACTAATAAGATTCTAGAAAATAACTGTAAATTAAGAATTCATACAAAAACTTAAGAGTAGCAAAATATAACATACATTCACTTATCCATCTATCTAAACTATGCAGTTGGTGAAGGCAGATACTCTGACTGTGATGAGGTCATATCCCTCCCTTTCATCTCATCTACCTCATTACGGAGCTGTGTTATGCACTCCATCAACCTCTCTATTATGTTCTCAAGCTGAACGATTCTCTCATTTAATGCGGACTACCTACTAGATCCAACTATAGTGGATGTGAAGGATTGCGAGTAACATGTGTTTACAGATAAACCTAAGCCAAAAATCCTTCCACATCGTTCCTTTCCACTCATTGCATCAATATATGTCTAACTCTCATCAATAGTTTCAGAGTTCTAAGACTGTCGTTCAATGCTATCTTGTATTTGGTCCAATCATTATAATTGTTTATTTTAATAAGTGATCATTTTTAAGAATAAATATTAAAGTATAGATTTTACATACATGAAGTTATCTACATCGAGTGTTGACGAAGGTCACACGGTTATACTTCTTAGTGTGGGTGTGCAAAAAGAGCTGTCATAGTGAAGGCTTCCTGCTAATAGACTTTTCCTATATCAGAATAAATTGTTATAAGTGAACTATAATTTACAAAAAATTCGGTGGAGTTTCCTCTATTTTATGATATTTACCCTCTGTTAAACAAAAGAACTTACTCAACAACACAGCTATTACTGGCACCAGACACTTAGAACATTATTATTTTTCATAATACACATATATTTTCATTATAAATTTCGCATATAAAATTACATTGAAATAAAATTTCATACATCAAAGTTCAAAAATCAGAATATAAGTGTAAAGTTTTGATACTTACAAGTTTCTCTGCATGCTCCCAGTAGGTCACAGATCCTCCAATGTGTATAAGTAGACTCTCTCCCTTCGGTCCTACACGTCTGTCTACAAAATTGCTCTCTGAAATGGACATTGCCTCGAATAATGCCCAATACTACTGTCAATGAGTCCATATTTCTTCAAATATGTAAGGAGGTCGTATACCATTCTTGTATATCGAACCAAGAAAGTCTTTATAATGTGCACGAGCTCGCCTTTCCCGTACATTATAAATTATAACATCAAATTTTGAATCCTAAAAAAATTCTTCCTGAAAAAAAAAGAAAATATATTATAAGTACTTATGAACTACAATATTAATCTAATTAATGTATAAAATTAGATAAAATAAAAAAGATTAAAGAATATATTTTTGTACCTCAAACTCTTGATAATAAGAATTCATTGTCGCCTTAGAGATATTCTTCCATATATAACCCTCAAGATCTATCCTTTCCTTGAACTTGGATGAGATGCTTTTGGAGCACGTTCTAGACGAAATCAACCTAATATATAAGCATTTTTAGATCATTTTCAAAACAAAACATATAACTTAAGTATAAACCTATGGTGTTATCATGCATGAATTACAAAATTTTTAAAACTTCACTCACAAATTGTTGACAATTGTGATGTAAGTTTTTTCATCAACTACCTTAACTTTAGGCTGGAGGTCGCCTCCGTCATTCGCAACGTTTACCCATGATATCTCTGTTGGTGTAGGGGTGGTGGATGGTATAGCAGGGTTGTTGGATGATGTAGCAGCAAGTACAAAAGGTGACTGTACAGGGACTATAAATCGGGAAGGTGATGCTTCATCTGGATGTGCAGTAGATGGACGTACAACACCTAATTCTATAGCATCTACAGTGTAACACCCCATGTTAGGGGTTAGAAAATTAAGGAATTCTAGTCTATCGTTTGCTTTGCATAATTAAGTATTCGCTAATATATGCATATGAATTTTGACTTATACAAATAATTGTACATGCATTCATGACATTTTCCTTGTAAATTGGTTTATAAATGGAAATTGTGGAATTTGGCAATTTTTGTACATTTCGGGTATTTTGAAAATTTTGATGAATTATTTTGAACTAAAAATTTATTTGGAGAGTGTCATTATTATTTCGGAATTTTTGGTGAATTTTAAAAAAATTTCTGAAAATTTTGGGATATTTTAGACTAAGAAAAATGGACAAATGACATAATGAGATGTAACACTTATAAGAGGCTGACAAGTGGCTCACATGCAAGGGGACCATGTGTCTATGAGTTATTAAAGCAAGATATTAGGTAGAAACTTTTGTTGTTCTCTCTTCGAATAGCTTGTTCTTCATCGAGTTTTGGTCTTCATTGTCATGCTGTGATTTTATGAAAATAAGGTAAGTAAACTTCTAAGTTTCTGAGTTCCATAACTGATTTTTTTTGTGATGTTTTGCTTGCTAGAAATAAACACATGCATGAGGAGATAGATGAGTTGCAGTAACTATGCATAAAACCATAGGTGAGTTTTGATTTTGGTGTTTGGTTTGAATCTTGAGTTTTGAGTTGTATGAGAGTAAAATGGTCTAGAATGGGAGTGTAAATGCAAAGAATATAAGTTATAAATGGTGTAGGAACCGTGAAATAAGGAAAAAGAGAGTGCAGAATATGTGACAAAGGTTAAAGATGATGAATAGTAGTGGAAAATTTCTGGTTTTGGTATTTGTAGCTAATCTTGCATTTTGAGTTGTTTTAGCATAAGACAAGTTACATGGGTGTAAAAATGGTGGAGTAAATGTAAGGGTATAAGTTTGTGATGAGGGACTAAGTAGAAGAGAGAAAGAAGAAGAGGAAAACTGGTTCGATGATGAAGGAGAAATTTGCGTTTTTAGAGAGAGAAGAGAAGACTAGTTGCACCAAAACCAAACTGTGTTGACTCTTTTACCTATAACTTTTTCATCCAAACTCCAAATGACTTAGAACTTAGACCAATGGATTCCTAAGACATTTTTCTTTCTCTCCATAAAAATTTACAGTTATCTGAATTGATTTGAAAGTGATTGATAGGATGAAAGTGTGGAAGTCTATTGGAATGATATGAATTGGAAAATTTCATGATCATACTTTGGTTTTCTAATTATAACTTGAGGTGTAGATTTTTGAATGAGTTGATTTTTAATTCATATTAAACTAGAGATATATTTCTACAACTTTCTTGAAGAAGTCAAATTTTAATTCTGATGGGTGTCGAATCCACCAAAAATAATTCCCAAACACCAGATAAATATAAATTGCGCATAATGGTAAATGGGGTCGATCCACAGAGAATGGAATAAATTGATTCTATTCAAATGCCAAAGAACGAATGAAATTAATTA
>JAOTAW010000201.1:5293695-5305154 GCA_025629945.1 Erythroxylum savannarum | reverse complement strand
AATATACCAATTGGCAATTTGGAATTCGTCTTTAGTTAACTCCACATATTTACTCTCACCAAGTGGCCTTACTTTTTATGAGAAAATTGACAACCCACTCTCTTCATCAAGATCAAAGTTATGTTCTAGTCTACTAAATCTTGTCTCCACATCACTTAAGTATATTGAACAAAATGTCAGCATTCATTTACCATATAAGCTTCTGCAATAAACCCTTCAGGTTGAGCTCTATTACATACATAACACTTAAGAGAGCATAAAAACATGAACAAAATATAAAATAATAAGAATTGCCAACAAAAAATAACTTTTAAAAAAGTAAAAGTTAATATAAATTACCTTTCAATCAAGAACATCCATCGAAATTGAGCCGGTCCACAGAGTTTTTCTTCATATGTTAAGTGCATTGCCAAAAGAACCATTACATCAAAAAATAATGGGGAGAATACTAGTTCAAGCTTACATAGAATCAAAGCTTCTTTTTTTTTCATTTTGTCAAGCTTTTCAACTTTAAGTGTCTTGCAACATAATTGCTTAAAAAAATCTCACAAAGTTACGAACACATTCTTCGGCAAACACCCACGTAATCTAACACGAAGTAATTGTTACAAAAGTACATGACAATCATGGATTTTCAACCCTAATACTTTTCCCTCTTTAACATTCGCACAACGACCTATATTTGATACATACCCATTAGGAAACTTCACTGATTGAAGAAACTGGCAAAAAGATTGTTTCTCCTTTTTTGATATGTTATAACAAGCAGGGGGAATAATGTATGACTTATCATCTCTTCTTTTCAAATGCAAGTCTTTTCTAATATTCATGTCTTCTAAGTCAAGTCCTTAATTGTGTCTTTCCATTTTCCATTTATTCCCATCACAGTTCCTAAAACATTCTCACAACTATTTTTCTCGATATATATCACATCAAGATTATGCCTCAATAGTAATTTCTTCTAATATGCCAAATTGAAAAATATGTTTTTTTAGTCCAATTAAAATCAACATCATTTCTTTTTCGCTTTCTATTACTTGAGTGTTTTCCAGGTGTAATGTCACCTAAATGTGATAACTGGTAAACAATATCATCATCAGACAACTGCAACGGAGCTTCATCCAATTTTACTGTGCCATTAAACAATTTACTTCTTTGCCATTTATGTCTATGTTCCAAATAACGACGATGACCTGTATAACATATTTTACTTCGTAGCCTCATTGAATAAGTTTGATTGTTACACACAGAACAAGCCATATACTCTTTAGTGCTCCACCCAAACAAATTCCCACAAGCTGAGAAATCATTTATAGTCCACAAAACAACAATATGCATTATAAATGTTTCACCTTGAACAACATCAAAAGTTTGTAATCCAAATTTTATTAGATCGTTTAAGTCATCAACTAATGGTTGCAAATATACAATGATATCCTTATCAGGAGCAGTAGGTCTTGGAATAAGTAAAGACAATAACATAAAAGGCTCCTTCATTCACTTCCAAGGAGGTAAATTGTATAGCATTATAATAACCGGGAACATGCTGTATGAAGCACTCATATTACCGAAATGATTAAATTCATCTGAGGCCAATCCAAGTCGAATAGTATGACAATCATGTGCAAACCATAGAAACTTTCTATCAAATTCTTTCCAAGCCATTGAGTCTGCTGGATGACACATAATGTTATCATCAATGTGTTTCTGTTTATACCACCTCATATCCATGGCTATTTTTTTGACATAAAAAGTCTTTGTCGTCATGTTTTAATAGGAAAGTATTTAAGGGTTTTATTCGGTATCTTTTTCCCTCTCCTATCATCCTCTTGCCACCTTGATGTACCACAAATCAGATACTCCTGAACATCTTTAATTTCCTTCCAAAATAGAACACAATCATACTTACATGCATGAATTGAAATATATCATAATCCAAGGTTCCTTAACATTTTCTTTGCATCATAGTAAGATTTCGAAAATTTGTGTCCAACAGGTAATGCATCGTTCATTAAGTTAATTAACATGTCAAAAGACTTGTTACTCCATTTATTATAGACTTTCAAATGCAATAACTTGACAACAAAAGATAGTTGTGAGAAATTTGGGCACCCTGGATATAATTCTTCTTGAGCAATTTTCAATAACTTTCCAAAATCATCTTTTGTAATAATACCAATTATGTTAGGCATACCTGTTTCATTCATAGTCTCCTTATAATTTCTATAATCGTCTAACATCTCGCTAATCCCATCATCACCATCATCATTAGCATCACAATCATCTACATCATTATTATTACTTTCATCATAACTTACCACCACTTCTATTACAACTCGCTTCCTTACGTTCACCGTGATAAAGACATGAATTATATAATTTATCTATGCATCGAATTAACAAGTGATAATAAACCACATCTTAACTTTAAAAGTCAACATTTAAGCAATCGATGCAAGGACAACGAATACAACATTCATCACCCATTTGATGTTGTACAAATTGCATAAAACTCTTAACTCCTACGTATTTAGTGGATCATTTCTGACATGACATCCAACTTTTATCCATGTAGCTATACAATAAAAGAAGATAACTGAATTATTAAATGCATTTATTGTTTAATTTTATGTTACAATAAAAGTTACAATTAATTAAGGTATGTGGCGTTGTTTACACCTGTGAATCGAGAAAGGGACTTCTCACTGTCACTCCTAGGCTCATGAAATTTTTCATCGATAAGCCTCATTAGAGTTTCATCACCGGTTTTCGGCCTATATATCATCCTATGTTTCTAAGAATATTGCAAACCATTACACAAAACCAACACATCATTTGCATTAACACAAAACCATATCACATCCTGGTTGAAGATTATACAAACAAAGAAGAAAAGAAACACTAAGGTACGTGACGTTGTTTCCAACTGTGAATCGAGAAAAGGACTTCTAGCTATCGCTTCTAAACTCGTGAAATTTTTCACTGATAAACCTCATCAGAGCTGCATCACCAGTTTCTAGCCTATATACCATCCTATGTTTCTAAGAATATTGCAAACCATTACACAAAACCAACACATCATTTGCATTAACACAAAACCATAACACATCCTAGTTGAAGATTATACAAACAAAGTTTGGAAGAAAAGAAACACTAAGGTACGTGGCGTTGTTTCCACCTGTGAATCGAGAAAGGGACTTCTCGCTTTCGCTCCTAGGCTCGTGAAATTTTTCACCGATAAGCTTTATCGGAGCTGCATCACCAATTTCCAGCCTATATATCATCCTATGTTTCTAAGAATATTGCAAATCATTACACAAAACCAACACATCATTTGCATTAACATAAAACCATAACACATCCTGGTTAAAGATTATACAAACAAAGTTCGGAAGAAAAGAAACACTAAGGTATGTGGCGTTGTTTCCACTTGTGAATCTAGAAAGGGACTTCTCGTTGATGCTTCTAGGCTCGTGAAATTTTTCACCAATATGTCTCATCAGAGCTGCATCACTGATTTCCAGCCTATATTCCATCTTATGTTTCTAAGAATATTGCAAACCACAACACAGAACTTGATTCTTAATTGCAATCACACAAAACTCGAGATAAAACTCATGTACTATTAAATCAAAAATATGTGGACATTACTTGGTGCAATTACCTGGATGAATGGACAACCGTAAAGTACAAAGAAGAATGACAAGGTTGGTGGGGGTTATCGACTGTCTAAAACACACCAAGTGGCCTGTGAAAAAACAAATTCGTATTTAATATAATACAATATGATTAATTAAAAGGCTAAGAGGGGCAATACATTCATATTTCTATATATAACTCACGAGGAATGGAAGATTTTTTTAAAAGGCAATATAAATTACAACAAAAGGGATGGTTCATTTCAAGCTATTAAAAGGAACAATGATAATCCTTATAGCTACAACTTGTAAGTAAGAATAATTTCAAAAGCTAAAAGTAAGAACCGAGAAGACTTTAAATTGAGAGTTGTTAGTATGTTTTATCTCTGTATTTTATTAAACATCATAAATCATTAAACAATTTTCTTCTTTATGGTACGTTAAATTTTTTTTGACTTACTTCTTAATTCTTTATAATCCAATGATCAATTCTTTTAGATATGATTTGGTATCATGATAAAATGTTCATTTTTGTTATGAGTTAATAGATTTTTAACATATTAAACTGAATTTGCAGTTTCTAATAAGATGCTTAAAGTCTGTTTATTTTTTTGTTGACCTTAGACTCGAATCTTGAACGCTTTTACTGGAAGTCTAACACATAACATCTAGAACATGTTCAGATCATATCAAAATTGTTTTCGATGTTTTAAAATAGTTCAAGGATATTTTCTATTTGCAGGGTTGTATGGATATGTTTTTTTTTTTGGAAGAATTGCCCTCTAACATTTTTCCAACACTATTTGGTTCCTGAGAAGGTTGAAGACAGAGGAAGTTATAAGTGTAGATTTATTCTTGTACTTACTTTCATCATTTTTAACTCTCCGTTGGAAATGCAGGGACTTCCCTCGGTTTAATAGGCTTCTCAATTTAATGGCTTTAATTTTCCAAGCTTCCAAAACATGCTTTTATTTATTTTGTACGAGTACTCAGCAGCAAGCATTGAAAATCAGTTTAATATAATTTTTAACATAACAGAAACTCGCAAAAGTACATGACAAACTCAAAACACAATCAAGACTTTTGTCGAACACCTTATGGGCAGGTATATTTCAACTCAAGAACGCAATCAAAAGCGTATGTTTTCCCTTTCTTCAACAACAATAACACAACTTCTACACAACTCAACCATTATCATCACCAATTAACGCAAACAAATCAACAACAAACTCAAAACATAACACAAAACCATGATACTATTTTTGGCTTCAATGAGAGACCAAAATAAAAAGGTCAACACTACTTACCAGATGAAGAGAGAAAGTGCAGGGAGAAGATTCATTCACAACGTCGAAGACAGAGGAGATGATAGGGCAAAAACAAAGGTAGAGAACTTAGGTTTTGAGAAAACGAAGGAGAAGGGGGCCTAGAGGGTGGTAGACCATATGGCTGTTGGAATATCGCTGTGAAAAATTCCAGTAACTCCCCGAGTTAATCATGTTGTTCCTTGGTTAATGAGTTATGATCCATCTTTTTGTCATCTCGTGTTTTGTCCTCAAGTTGTGAAGTAAAAGACTTCATGATAGTGTTAAAAGAACAATCTTCAACACCCAACAACTCCAATTCGCCCACTATTTCCTAGAAATGTACTCTTTCCCCAAGTGTACGAATTTCATAGAAAGCTTTTCACAATCCCACTCTATAGGACGCAATAGTCTCAACTAGTGCAGACCCAACATGGCGCAGTGATTAGCGAACGGAAGTATGAGGAAATTCGGTGAAATACAACATTGCCATATGTGCACTTTAGGTTCTCGCAGCAAGAGGTAAGGTCCACTATCTCCTCATTAGCAACCGTGACCCTGCATTTCTTAGCCACCTGACTTTTCAGACCCAAATCTTTCATTAGCTTAGCACTCAAAAAATTGTGCATACTACCTGTATCTATAAGGAAATGAACTAGTTGTCTCTTGATAAAACTCGTCACCCTCATTGTGTGATTACCGATTTCTCCTTATATAGCATTCAACGAGACATGAACTTCCTCTATGTTCTCCTCACCATCTATTTCCACAAATTTTTAGTTTTGATTGTCAGCCCCTGCTTCTGTGGTTCCTTCGACATCCTCCTCCTCTACAACCTCCTCTACAATCAAAACAAACAACTTGACATCTTTGCATTTGTGTTTGTAGGTATATTTGTCCCCCTATGAGATAAAAAGCCCCTTCGATCTTCTTTCAGCGACAATAGTCTGATCTATAATTCTTTTGTTTTTGTTTTGTTGTTTGTATGGGGTAATGTATAAGGATTTGTTTTTGGATGAATTTATGCTTGAGTTGGTGGAAGTTGAGAGTGATGTTGGGTTCGATGGGTTAGTATAAGAGGAAAAAACAACTAAGTGCTACAAAGCTATCTAAGTTAGCTCTTGCACTTAGGTTCATCAATGGGGTCGTCAAATAGAGACTCGTCAAGACTACAGCCAAGATCGATCACTAACTCCAACCAGGTAAGGGTTACATTACCTCGATTTTTGATGTACTGTTGTTGTTAAGAGAATGCCTTCCCCTTTAAATGCAGCAAGATTAGTTTCATCTTTTTCTCCTCCTGGACTACCTCGAGAGCGAAGAATTACTGAACCTTCTTTCTCCAAGTCAGGAAATCTGTACCATTGAAGTTAGGGAATGTCACCTTCATGATTTGATTTTCTATTCTAGCTCCACGATTCAATTATAAATTCCTCCCCTCTCTCTTGTTGTTGCTTTCTCCTTCTTCAACTCCCTTTCCTTTGTTGATAGCTTTCAAGACCTCCTGAAGATTATTTCTCTAGCTTCTTATCTCTCTCATCCAACCTCTCAATCATCTCCTTTTCCATAAAGTTGAGTCTAGTTTGAAGCTCTAAAGTAGTCACCATCACAACCTCCTCTAACACTAAAATGTAATAATATAAAACATTGAGCATAGGATGGATAAAAATCATAAGAAATCCGATTGTTTTGGGTTTGAGGGCGGGTATGTTTAATCATTTAAAACTTGGGGCTAGAATTTTGTCTTTCGCATGGGACTTATCCGATTCGAGCGGGAAATAATCTAAATATAAATAGCTTAAAAGTATTTCTCATAATTGGAACCTCTTAAGATAAGTCGTAGGAAACTAAAAAATTAAAAGGTTGTGTTTGAAACTATCCATAACATAGCATAGGAAGGAAAAAAAAAAGAAAAGAGAATACGGTCATCAAAATGTTGCATTAAATTAATGATTTCAGATTATTGCGCTTCTACGTTAAAAGTCTTGTGAGCATTTCTGGTTAAGACAATCATTTTCTTATGATTACGAGTGCAAACCTTTGCAGGCTCCTACATAAGATGGTGAATCTTTCACAATTACACAGGCCATTGTTGCTCTAAACTTCAAAGCACTTCCAAATTACCAAATTCATAAACTACACCAAGAACCACTAGTGCAAAATCTAACTGCAGTACCAAAGATATACTTACAAGACGTTATGTTTCTAATTTGCAGAGTTCAGCTTACAGATTGACGTCAGGAAAGAAAGATACAAATGCCAGATTTGGCACACAAATTCTTCAGCAAACAGATTTGACAAATAGATTACAAGATACGATACAATATCAGTATGATACAGTTCTTGCTTGCTACTTCTCCTGCCACAGCTTGCCTGACATGTACAACAATGGCAATGACTGAAGGGCATACATTCAAACTGGGATTCCCCTATTATAAATATAAGATTTGGAAAAATACAAGAAAGCAGTTAATTGGATTGCACTTAGGCCAGCAAGAAGCCAATAGAAGTAATCAAGATGTGCCTTATTCAGATTATTGGCAAACCAGCTATCATGGCCATTCCCTCCAGTTGCCTTCTCAATGATAGAGACAAGGAAGCTACTAAGAAAGCTCCCTACACCAAAAATGCTTAGGTAGAGTGCTAGGCCCACACTCCTTAATTCACTGGGAACCTGGTCATAAAAGAACTCTTGAAGACCAACCATGGTAAACACATCAGCGATTCCAAACAGAGCATACTGTGGGATTAGCCACCAAATGCTCAATGGAACTGTCACATTAGGCATATCAACTATTCCATATTCTTGTGCAGTTTTCAGCCTTTTTGTTTCAACAAGGGCAGCAATTATCATAGATACAGCAGATAAAAATATTCCTGTACCAATTCTCTGTAGCATTGTAATTCCACAAGGTTTCCCTGTAAACCATCTTGCAATGGGAACAAAGATGCGGTCATAGATCGGTATAAAGAGGACAATGGCAAGGCTGATAAATGATTGAAGGGAAGCTGGTGGAATGCTGAAACCTTGTGAAATTGATCTATCCATTGTTACTCCTTGCTTAGTAAAGAACGTAGAGGACTGAGCAAAGACAATAGCATAAACCAAGCTCGTAACCCATATTGGAACAAGTCTAAGTACTGCTTTGGCCTCTTCAACTTCACTAAGGGTACAAGAATTCTCATATCCCTTTGATCCATTCGGAGCAAGCAGGGCTTTGTTAAGGAATCTGACAAACAACATGCAGAAATTTCCATCATGGTGAGTATTCAAAGGCCAAAGAGCTTAAAATACTTTTTGATTCTCTCACTACCCTAAATAAAGTGGCTCCATCAAGAACAGAAGATAAAGAGGTTTAAGCAACTTCACTTATCTATGAATCCTTTTTCAATGGGATAGTCAGCCAACTTCTCTCTAATAGCATGGGTAGATAATCACAAAAGGAATGAAGGATGTAGACCAAATAAGAGTGACTAACACAATAACAAAGTCATTGTCCTCATAGAAACCATAATCAGGACAACCGAAGAATTTCTTTTGGAAAATCTTAAAGTTTATATATTCAAACACCTAACAACACTCTATAAAATTTGTACTATAAAGAATAATATGCCACAAGACATATTAGATCAATAGTCCCAGCTTTAGATGTAAACCAAATTGTGCTCATAAAAATGGTGTTAGATGCAATGTGATCAAAATTTTGGAGCAGGAATACCTCAAGCATAACTCAACTAATTTACAGCTTGTGATAAGTCATGAGCACGAATGACTTTGAAACTAGTGACTAATAGAAATAATTGATATTGACTGCCAAGGACTCTTTTGAATGCTAAATGCAGCCTCACAAAATTTATCATGTTAAAAAAAGTTCCACCAGTTGTGGTGCAGTTGTATTTACTTGGTTATTCATCAAAAGATATAAAATTTTGTTTCTCTTACTTAAATTGCTTAGAGCTCTGGTCAGGTAGGGTTCCACGTGCTTCTTCCTCAGAAGTTAGAGACGAAGAACTAGTTCGCCAATTCTTGATTGCTGCAGCAAATACATGACCTATTCTCAGAAATGCATTTTTCTCTTCTCCCTTGATGCTAAATCGATACGTTCTTGTTCCAAATAAGAAGACAAGAAGTCCAATAACCATCAAAATACACGGAATTCCAAATCCAAGAGCCCAATTAAGGTTGTCTTGTACGTAGTTTAAGAGCAGTACTGCCACTAAAGTGCCTCCACACATACTGAAGTACCACCAGTTGAAGAATGAGCTTTTTGCTTTCGTCTCCTTAGAGTCATTTCCATCAAACTGGTCTGCTCCAAAAGCCTGAACGCATGGCTTGTGCCCACCTTGCCCCACAGCTACTAAGTACAGAGAAAAGAAGAACAAAATTACCTGAAGCATAGGAGGAGAACATGATAAGCTAGCACTGGTTTTGTGGCAATCAGAAGCACTGAGAGAAGGAAGCATAGCTGAGAGTGTCAACAAACCAAGTCCCTGAGATTACAACCGAAATATGCAAAGCGTTTAGTTCATAGCAGATTTTCTTTTACTAGTCACAATAAAAGGTGCTAGACATTTCTCCAAGTAGCTCAACCAATAAGACAAGAAGGAAATTACACTCTACTTGTTTTTGTAAATTTAATGGATTTATAATGCAATTTTCATGCAGAGGATCACAAAACACAATAATTCAACACTTCAAAGACCCATCTTCCAGTTTTGGTTGGAAGTAAAAGAAAATGATGTGAAGCACCACTGCAATAGGTAACTGCTGTTAATTGAGAGTAGAGCAGTCAATTGCATAGCCATAAGATTTGATAACCATCCCTTCAATTCCTACTCATTGTCAAGTATTTTAAAACAGAAGAATTTTGCAATATATGTTTATTTCATTGCAGCGACCATCTATCACAACCCATAACTCTACAAACGATGACTATGCAGTCCATGGTTGAAATGATTAAGGCAGTTCAAAATTGGTACAAACGAATAGTGATTTACTTAATGGATGGTTATATCTCATAGAATGCAGCGCCAATCTAATGTTATTTTTCTTTAATTTTCCTATATAGATTCAAAGCTCAAAAAGCTAAAGGAAAACTAGCCGCAAACAAGCGGATAAAAGTTCTCTTTCAAAGAAAATAACCAAATAAACTTGAAAAGAGAGGTATGTACCAAGACATAGATAAGCGAAGCAACGATGATGGTACGGTATCTCCCAAGAAACGAATCAGCTACAAACGCACCGAACAATGGCAACAGCGACGCCGCTCCGGACCACGCATTCACGTTCTCTGCCGCGGTCGCCGTAGACTGGCCCAGCGGCCCCGTCAAGAACGTTATAAGGTTCGAACCTATCCCATAGTACGCACACCTCTCCGCCACTTCCACACCTATATAACAACCAAATTCAGCGAAAGGAACAAACTTTTCCAAAATTCACAAGTGCCCATCGAACTAATTTCGATCTTGGTACCAATAATAAAAGCTGCGGATCTCCAACCACCAGAGTTGGATCGGTATACAGGTCGGCCTTTGTAGTCAACGGAGTCTTCGAGGGCTTCGTGGAGGAGAGGCGTTTGGGCCTCCGGCGAGGGGTTGAGGATGGCCATGTCAGCAACTCCTCAAGCGATGGAAGCTTTAAGCACCGTGGCCGACGTCACTGTTATTACTGCAATCTATACGTCTCATGTCCAGTCTGAATCAGATCCAGATATTTTGTGTCCTAACCCTTGACCATTCTCTCGTTGGCTGTTTGCTTGGTTGTCCTAGGTCCTAGCCTGTGCTCGTCTTACGTTGCTTACTGTTAGTTCTTTTGTTATTTTTAACATATTGTCATTATTATATAATCATGGGCTTATGCTAATTAGATGGTTTATACATATAATATGTTTGAGGGAGGTAACGCAAATACACATTTCAAATCCAACATTCTAGCTAGGCCATACTAAGGGCATATGTTAGTAATTCATTGTGCCTAATAAGATAAGATTCCTTGAATCTAAACAAATGTATCACGTCTCTTAATTAACATTTCTATTTTGGCATACCAATGTTGCCTATGACTTCGGAAAGTATCTTTAGGTGCAAATTAGTCCTGACAGGCAACTTTGAGCTGGAAACGATAAGGACATGCTAAGAAAAATGCAACAATAATATAAGATTATAGAGATATTAAGGAGACGCTTGATTCATAAAAAAAAGTAACGAGAATAAGAATGGAACGAAGATAACGAGAAATAGAAATGAATATAATCATTATAATTATGATGGTTAGTTAAGACAAAGAAATGATTACCATTATCATTAATGGTGGTTGGTTTGTTAAAAATATTAAAAAATAAAATTTTGTTAAAATTTTGTTTTATACCAAAATTAAAATATATTTTAATTGATTATTTTTAATTTATGCACCTTAATTATAATGACAAAATGTTTAAAATCAAGTTTATTGCAATTTTTCCTTTCCATTAGCTCTTGAAGAAAAAAAATACTCTAATACATATCATTAGTTACATAA